>ML796225.1:223502-234008 GCA_009831015.1 Picea engelmannii
ATTAATTAATTATTACATATCACACTCAATGATATTGGTAATAATTTAAGGGGGGCTTAATAATTTTAAATTGTTTAATTAAAATACTTTACGTATGCATTAAAGAAAGGGATAAGATATTAATGAAGGGGGGATAAGACATTAAAGAAAGGGATAAGATATTAATGAAGGGGGGATAAGACATTAAAGAATGGGATAAGATATTAGGTAGGGAGTAAATGAAGGGAAGGAGGGAAGGAGGGATAAGGAGGGGAAGGAGTTTGACGGGAGGATATGCTACGGGAGTTTGGGATGGATTTTGAGAGCTGGGAGTATTGCAGAGAGAAGTGAAAATTCATGAGTGAGATTGATACAGTGCACCGAAGTTCCTGGGGGTTTTGGGCATGGAGGGCCAGGATATCCATTGATATCCTGAGGCTAGGGAGCTACCTAGTTGGCAGGGAGGACGGTTTTGGGTAGTGTTTTGCAGTGTTTTGCAGCAACGGTCAAGGAGACAAGCGGCGGACAAAGGGAGGATTATTAGCATCAAACTTAGGTATTTATCTAAAATTTATGCATTGTTGTATTATGTTAGAAAGATTTATTATTCATTGTAAAATTTTAAGTTACGGAAGTTACTGTTATGAAATTACTGTCTTAGTTTATGAAATAAATTGATGCAAAATTTAATTTGGCTCTTACAATTCTACAGGTATCCATAGTCATGTCACAAATGGATACACCCATGTGGATTTGTCAATCTCGTTTGGGGGCCACAACCCGCTAGAGAACACTAGAGATACACCTCGTATTGTGTGTCACCATCATCATCATGGGATACACATTCATGACATTCTCACCCATGGAGACACCCATGTCGTGAGTATCATCATTACTATCAGCATCATATGGTAGCAATCTAGCATCAAAACATATCATCACTATAACCATGAGCCTCATTTAACTATATTGATGATCCATCTCCACCACCATGTGTCTAGCACCTCTGGTCATTCTTGTCCCATGACAAGAATCATGACCTCATCGAAGCCACATTCACCTCATAGTTGATCCTCTCATAGAATTACTCCGTGAATACATTTAGCTCGATTCTATCGAACATGTGTGTCTAGCACCTCAAGTCTTTCTTGTCCCACAACAAGAATTGTGACCACATTGCAGCCACAAATACCTCATGGTGATCCTCTCATAGGATCACTCTGTGAATGCATTCATCTCAATGCTATTGGACACGTGGAATTGCACCTCGAGTCTTCAGTCCGTCGAAGACTATGTTGGGGGCACATCTACTCCAGAGGTAGATGTTCCCTATCTCCCCTAGTCTGCAGCCCAGTTCTGATGGCAATAAAGTCGACTCAATTCTTATTAGGGATACTCACCTACTCATGAGAGTTTCAAGGCCCGATGCAATTCACACATATGAGATCTAGCAGCAACTTGAATCTGCATTCCTTCAAAGATTACATCTCGGCATATTCCCACATGATCAAGTCCATCTGATCAATATTGGAATATCGGCACGATGCTACAATCATCAATACTCCCCCAGGGAAACATTTGCATTCCTGCGAAGCTTGTCCCAGATAGAGGCTTAGTGAAAATGTCAATTATTTGCTCATCTTGTGGATAAGTGATGGAGCCTCACTGCTTCTTACTACACCATGTCTCTAATGAAGTTCTTTAAGATCCTTCGAAAAATCCACCCTGCTTCATATCTTGCGTCATTGGCTATGATATATGACTGAGTGCTACAGATATCTACTTCCATGCTTGTCTGGAAATCCTACTCAATCCCAAGCTGAAGTAGCAACCCATGTGCTAGATCTGTCTTCTGCACTCCCAATCCAAAAACTGTATATCCTCGCAGCCATACTTCATCATCGGAGATCAATCATATATATTTGTACCACAACATAGGTACCTACATTCTGTGTTGTAACCCAATAATACGATAATGGCTCAACCATATACTGGCACAAAGTGCTCTCTACAAAGAAAATGCCTATCCTGTCACACAACTTCCTCATAGGTGTGGCCATGGACTTCTTGTCCATCATGATAAACCTCTTCAGTCTCCTCACTAAATATCTCATCTGGTTCCAGCCATGCTTCTGATCCAGTTAAGATCCTTCATCTCAAACTTTGAAATCAATTCCCTTTATCTGAGAGAATCCTCGGACCACACTTCCATCTGCTACATGCCCCTTTGCATTCTGCAAAGTGTCACAAAAATATGTTGGCTTCTTCTTGATCACTAACTCCCTCTCAAATTTATCTCTTATGACCTGCCCGAAACTAGAAACAAGAACAATAAAATCTCCATGGTATCCTACATGGAAGATATCCTACCTGGAATCTAGTTCAGTAACCAAGAACATCTCTTAAAGGAGATCAACTCCATCTTGTAAACAATAAGCATTTACATAAGAACAAGAATATCTCCTAGAGAGGAGATCAACAAGTGTATCTCTAGTATTAAGGGGTTAGTATAATTATCATAACTTCAATAGATCAAGATGCAACATCAGATAATAATGCCATAATAGCTAGAGACATATCAATTTTAAATAATCAAACCTGGATTCTTCATTGCTTGGACAAGGTATATTGTGCATCCCCTACAAACACACTCATTATTTGTTGGATGATATAACTTGAAAAGAATATACAAGTGCATACCTTAGAAATTTGTAGTAACGTTCAACTTGTCTTCTAATATAAAACTAGACACCATCTTGACAAAAAAAAGTTAGAAACTGAATAAAAAGGGATCAATGATTAGAACAAGCTAGAAACCCTAAAATTTCAACTTTGACCATAAAAATCAACTTTGACCAAAAGTCAACCTTTGACTTTGAATTTGACCAGTCAAATTTTGACTTTGACCCAAAAACTCAAACTTGATTGTTTTGTTGGATGAGGGAACTAGAAGGTGTACTAGGCTAGGACGCACTAGAATATCCATAAATTAGGTCAAACACTTCACTAGAATATCCATAAATTAGGTCAAACACTTCACTTAAGGTGCCCAAAGAGTTAGAGTATGGTTTGCTACACATACAAAATCAGAAACCCAAGTGCAATTGGTGCCACAACTAGCGGTAATGTTGATATGGTTATGTTTAACCATAAAATATAAAAATATGTAATATGAAGATCTTTTACTCTACATCTAAAATAAATACAATAGAATTTAGTTAATACAATTGAAATTTGAAGAAACAACTCTTCAAAGCATTATTACAAATAATAGTTTGATATAATTGGCTTGTTTGAAGTTCTAACGTTTTTAACCTATTATGTTGGCACTATTTATGTGTATATGCAATAAGTTGGCACCAATTATGTCTATATATTTTTTGAAAGTGATAAATGTCTTCCTAACAACAATCAAGGCTAATAAGTCATGAGTAAGATTTTAAAAAATAAAGAAGAAGAGTGTAATGAAAAAGTAAAATTCATGTATATTTATATTAAATTTTTAAAATGTTTATTATTTTTTATTAGGACTCATGAATTTAGAGAAACAATAAGATAAACATAATGAAAAAGTTTTTTATATATATATTTATATTAAATTTCTTTAAATGTGTTTTTTTAAGATTTAGAGGAATTGGTTATCTGTGAATTAACTTTTTAAATGAAGGATTTGAATTTGAATAAAGATAATATGAAACTTACTAAAAAACATTAAAATTATTACTCTTAGAATTAATTTTCTTTCACTTAGATATATTTAATAATAATAATAATAATAATAACAATATAAACAAATATTATCAATATATAAACATTAAATTGATGTATAAAAAATTAAAAACTTCTTCATTGAAAATTTTGATTTCTTGAAAAAATCCTTTATTTATACTCATTAAAAAAATATTCTCTCATAATAAATCCATCTCTTAAGATTTTGTATTATTTTACTATCAAATTTACAACTTTTTGATTTCTTTTCTTGAAAAAATCCTTCATTTATGCTCATTAAAAAAAATATTCTCTCATAATAAATCCATCTCTTAAGATTTTGTATTATTTTACTATCAAATTTAGAACTTTTTGATTTCTTAAAAAAAAAATCCTCCATGTTATAATAAATTTATCATGAAAAAATATTCTCTCATAATAAATCCATTATTTAAGATTTTGTATTATTTTATTGTCAAATAAATATTTTCCTTAAATTTTGTATTATTTTATTGTTAAATAAAAATGAAAAAATAAATCCATCATTTAAGAACTTGTCCTATTTAACTGTAAAATAAAAATGGAAAACAAAAAATCTAGGCCATTAGTTATTAGGGAATACAAGTAATCCAAAAATGAAAAGAAAAAAAAAATTGGTCTAGGCCATTAGGGAATACAACTAATCCAAAAATGAAAAGAAAAAGAAAAAAAAAAGTGTCTAGGCCATTAGTTATTAGGAAATACAAGTAATCCACTCACTTGGCACGAGGAATCCCCTAATGTTTGATCTATGATACCTATGAGTAACTCTAGTCACTTGAGAGTTGATACTTTCAAAGCTTGGGCTTATCTCAATTGTAGATTTAGACATCTAATAATTATGGAACAAAATCAATTTTTGGCATTGATTAATCTGCAATCTAGATAAGGATGACCCTGCCTACTTTTCATGAACTGAAACTACTCTGGATATATGTGCTAATAAAATTGAAGAGTTTAATGTCATGGACTGGAATAACAGACATGTCTGTTGTAGACTTTAGGAACCTAGCAGGATTTCTCTTTCCAAATTCCAATGGCATTAATCAAAAAGAAATTGAATGGCATCTCTAAGCGATGATAATTTTGAAAATAACCGGATTCCTCTTGGTCTTCACAAATCACTTCAAAAACAACCTTGGTCTTCACCGCCTGCTTGTCAAAATCTAAGCACGTGAAGCAGTATCCAAACTTCTGGAATGAAATTTAAACTATTTGAAAGATTCCTTTCCGAACAAAGAAACTTGCAAAACAGAAATTTGCTAATCTATATAACTCTGTCTGGTGCCAAGTTGCCAACGAGAGTCTCCCAGGTTAATTCGGGGAACGCCAAAAAAAATGGGAAGCAAGCGCCATATCTTCGAGATTTCAGGGCCTTGCCATCTCACTAACATCAACTGGTAACAACATTCACACCACTGCGAAATCTTGTTCTCTATTTATTCCGCTGTATAGTTGGTGGCTATTTTTTTTTAATTTCGCTGCCTTCGATGACTTCTTGTTCTTTGATTAATGCAGGTCAAATCCGAATCACAGGCGATGCATAGCGGCCAGTCTAGTGAGGTCAGTGCAGGTCCTAGAATTCGACCGGCAGGAAGGCAGGCTCGGGCAGGACGCTTTGGCCGAGAAGTGGTGGAGCTTCTTCAATTTCCAGCTCCTCGAGAAAGCCAACGACGGCATGACAATCGGCGGTGCAGTGTTCAAGTGGAGCGGGCAGGTCCGTCGGCCCGACGTGCCCGAGATTGTGGTGGGCTTCAGAGGAACAAATGCCCACAACCCCGAGTCCTTCGTCAGAGACATGAACGTCAACCTCCACATCCTCAGAAACGGGCTCCACAAAACAACCCGTTTCCAAAAAGCGGTCGATCTCGTCCAGAAGTATGTGTCCGGGCACGGCGCCAAGAACGTGTGGATCGCCGGGCATTCACTCGGTGCCGCCATAGCTATGCTGGTGGGAAGACAGATGGCCGAGGACGGGTATTTACTCGAAGCCCACCTTTTCAATCCGCCGTTTCCTTCGCTCTTTTCCGCTCTCCCCCAAAAAATAAAATCCGATTTGGGCAAAATCCGGCAGTTCTTGTTGAATTACGCGGGTGCCAATGGCAAGCCCACCGTGAAAGGCATGGRCGAACGCAGGCTGAGCGAGGCAGAGAAAGCGTTCGTCGCCCTGCATGGCTGGTTTCCTTGCCTCTATGTTAATCAGAATGACTACATATCTTCAGGTTATGTTGAGTATTTCAATCAAACACGAGTTATGCCGCTGTCGATTAAACACATGCTTCTCTCCGCCATTGGCATTGAGTCGAAGGTGGCGCACTTCATTCCCTCTGCGACGCTCACGCTTAATTTGGTCCCGGCGACGGATCTGAAAAGCGCGCACAGAATTGAACAATGGTTGGCGCCCGAACTCATGACTGACTGCAAACCGATTAGCCTTTTTGCCGATGTTAAGAATGCAGATAATGTCGAGCATCCCAGTGGAATCAAATATGGCTGAACACCATCGGTTTAGTCTTGCTTCAGCCTCCAAATGTAAGAGGTTTGCAGTCCAGAAAATAAATTGTAATGTAAAAAAATTCCAGTTCTGTGTGTCATGTCTGGCTTATAATAGTAAATTGTAATATAAAATGTTTTCAGATCTCCTTTCCAAGTTGGTTTTTTGGGAAAGTATTCATTTTTTTATTAAGGTGAAAGGTGTACACCTATTGACAATGGACACATTTAATAGGTTTTTAGTTCTTAATACGTTTTTTATGGACAAGATTAAATATGCCTAAAATATTCTTAGTCGTCACAATAAATGAATGGCTCTCATTTCATCCATTAACTTCCTAGCTGTTATAAAGACATCCATTTATATGTTTACCTTTTTACATTTACCTAATCGTGTTTAAAAATTACTGTGTTCACTAACTTATTGCCACGTCTACCTGATTAAAAAATATTAAGGTATTAAGGTGGTCGCATTTCTGTGGTGGCATCACCAACGGAAGTTTAACAGTCGTCGGTTGTGCTAGTAATATGTTATATTAACATTGGAAACAGTATAAAAAAAAATTGTAAAATAATAATAATAATCGTTTTAACACCTGGATGGGGTGACACGGGGTGAGAGAAGGGGGACAACTCGCCAGAACAGATGGCAAGGGGAGTTAATATCCCAAGTCGCCACCCCCCGCAGTAATAACTCCCCATGCAACATACCATGAAGGCAATTAACTCAGTGCACCTGGAGGAGCTCTCAGGCGAGCAATCCAGCCAGGCCATAGGTACCAAGCGTCTGAACCAGTCCCATCGACCTTCAATGGCCCCTAGAGGTGATAAAATCGACCATGGAGCATTTTTTTTCTTGTTCGCTGCAAGTTACCACTTATGCACAGTGCCTCTCGGCCCTCCTGGCTCCTCTGCTAGCACTTTGTGCGCCATCTGAGCCCCCCCGACCACCATCGCTCCCCCATTGCCCTCGTGCTTCTTCGCCACCTCCTGGTTCCTCCAAACATGCCCCGGGAGCGAGGCAAACCCAGGCGAGCCACCAAGAACAAGAATGCCATCACCCATGACAATCGACTCACAGCCTCTCAACGAGCTCTGCTTGCCCATTTTAGCTGCCTCCACAGGCACACCAGCAACACTTAGTCCACCCTGTGCACCCCAAAAATGGAGACCCCATCCCCCACAGTGCATTCTCCATCGCTGCCTCTGACCTCCCTACGCATACAAAAAAAGGAGACCCCGACCCCCACAGTGCATTCTCCATCGTTGCCTCAGCATTTTCCAGCCAACACTTCGAAGGCAAAGGCGCCTCAGGGCCTCAACTCGGACAAAGGGGAGGCACCACCTCCAATGAAGCCCCCTAGCCCAAAGTTCGTTGACATAGGGCCACACTCTGCTTCGCTACCAGGCTCGAGCCTAGTGAACAAGACATGGTCACCCTCCAAGACTTGCCTCCCAATTACTGCAGAAGACCCAGGCACAGATGGAGGTGAGAAGGACTCACATCACACCTATCATCTGGCAGCGCAGCACCTTGAGCTCCTCTTCGACATCCGTCAATGACAGGACGAGTAGGCGTATGGACAAAGGATAATCAACCAACGAATGGACCTGTTGTTTGAGGCTTTCTCAGATGCTCCAATGCCAGCACGTTGCCCCACTTGCAAGCAAAAGTTTGTCCCGACCTTCACCTCTCATGGGCACCCAGGTTCCCCAATGGCTTGATGTGGCCTACCCCAGACTCTATTTTTTGTCAATTACATTTTTCAGCATGAGCAGTGATTATATTTCCACTCCTTCTATCAATTGTGTAAATAGCTAAGTAATGGTGGCTTTGTATGAAGCCCGCCTTAGGATAGCTAGTTGAAACGAAGTTCCTGTTGAAACTTTCAACATTTTTGCTCATTTTTGTAAACAGTATGGTTGTTACAACCATGATAGACATATAATCGCTTGGAGCCCACCTCTTCTGGTTTCCCTTATGTGACAGGACAGGGAGCTGCCAAAAAACTACTCACATCTATACATTCATGATATAATATAAGATTCCTCTTTTATTCAAAAAAAATAATAATCATTTTTAAAAAATAATATAATAATTTTAAATTTTACTTCAAAATTAAAAAAAGGATTTCATTTCTATAATACCTTCATATATTTAGTATACCTTATGCTCATCATCTTTCAAACTAAACAAAGATCCTATTATATCCACACTTAATTGTTAAGATACTATACTGAATTACAGTTTTACACTCATCGTGTACTATGTATTAATAATTATTTTTCCTTACTTATTTTGTTGCATTTTTATATTACTTTTTTAATACATTATTTTAGAATTGTTGCATTTATAAATTATAAAATGAATGTATTAAAATTAAAACTTAATATTAATAAATGATTTCTATTAATGATATTGTGTTACTAATGATACTGTGTTATTGATAAAGTATAGTCTTGAAAAGTTGGTTTTAATGTTTTAATCAAATTTTATAATTAAAAAAAAAATTAATAAAAATAATAAATATTAATGATATAAACATAACTATCATGTTTAATGATGACAATATTTAAACATCCTTCTTACACATACTTAGTTTTTAATTCAATTTCAATTATAATTGAGATAATTATTTGAATTTTTAATTTAATTCCAATTATAATTGAAACTTATATATGGAAAAATATTATAAAATTTAATTTCAATTATAATTGAAACTTGTATATGGAAAATATATAATAGGAGGTATGAATATCTTTTATCTAAAATAAATACAATATAATTTAGTTAATAAAATTGGAATTTAAAAAAATGGCACTTTAAAACATTATTACAAACAATAATAGTTTGATATGTTTAAATTATTTGAAATTGTAACCCTCGGAAGTTAAATATATATCATATAACATAAAAAAAAAGTTATAAAAAGAATTGAAAAAAATATATATCAATTTATAATATATAATTAATTTATAATATGTATAATTAAAATAATATAGAGTTAAGTGGTTGTAGTTTAATTGATTGTGATAGGGAGTTTTCTCCTCCCACCAAGGTTTGAGTTTCATCTATGAGACATGTAGATCTTTTGTTTATGATCTCGATAAATGAAAATTGTTTATGATATCAAGAAATAAATGAAAGTAAGTTTGGAATAGAGTTTTGGAATACCCATGAATAATCAAGTTGAGGCTTAAGGGATGAAATTTTCAGTGGGTTAAAAATAAATCCAAATTTGATATTTCTGTTAAAATCTGCAGTGTCTTTGACGATTTCACTTTCTTCTTGCCAACTCAGCATGAACTGTTATATATCGAAATGGATAAGTATATTGGTTAAATAAAGTGCAGCATATTGGATAAATGAAGTGCGACATATTCAATGTGTAGTTGCTTGAAATGTGAAAAAGGAAATAATGGAATATAAAAAAGGGTAGAACGTAAGAGTTCCTGACGACATTTGATGATTCATACCACTTTGTCAATGATGCGTAATACAGAGATATATTTTGTGGCTGGTATCTGGGAATTTTTGTGAAAATGATGATATTTTAATGCACTGCGGTTAATTATTTCAATTGTCAATAATTGCAATTGAGGTGTAAACTAAGGATAAATAGGGAAGGGGAGATCTTGGTTTGTTTTCAAGGAAAAGAAATATCATTAAAAATGGGTTTTTATAATGTAGGTTTTTCTTATAATAATTTAGATGGATTTGAGTAAGGTTGATATGAATTTTTTTTAACAATTTTATTAATAATTGTTTTTTTTAATTTATTTTACTTATAAATTCAAAAAAAACATTGTTTTGGAAAAAATTATAATTTTTCGGTTCAAGATTATAATTATAAAGAAATAGAATAACAGTTCAAGATCTAGAGACATTAAGAATTTCAGATGACCTAATTTTATTTGAATAAGGGTGATAAGTCAATTTATATTTTCCAATAGCAACAAGTGATAGTTGTCCTCACTATTGGTTGACAAATGATTTATAATAGATTTTCCAACTCTATAAAATTTACCATATATATATATATATATATATATATGAAGTGAGGCCCTAAACAGGATTTAGAGGCATTGAAGCTCAGATGGCTTAATTTTGTTTGAATAACTGTGATTTCAGATGGTCATTTGAATAACAATGATATGTCAATTTATATAGCAACAAGTGATGGTTGTGATGATTGTTTTCAGTGCTAGTTGACAAATGATTTATGATAGATTTTCCAACTTTACCAAAAATACATAAATATTTATATTTTGAAAAAATATAAAATT
>ML796225.1:239998-257131 GCA_009831015.1 Picea engelmannii
TTTGCATCCACCATTGTCAATATTTCAAGCAACTTGATCTTCCAAATCCTCCATCAAGTCCTTTCACCTCCCATGTTGGGGTTACACTTCCATCTAAATGAGGCTTGGGAGAATACCTTGTTCCACCATTACCATCTTCAACCGCACATGTATTTACTCAATCAATCTTATCTGTGGTCCTTGCTTGAAATATTCTAGTACTTTGGTCAAAGATTGATCACACTCCACCATGAATTCCAAAGCATAACATTCAACGAAGACTTTTAACCAAAATTGAATCACCCGGGGTCAAATTATGGTCATACAATGGGATATTAACAAATTATTACCAGTCCACCCAATTCTTAGCTATGAAAAAAATGATAATATTGCTTCTCTACAAATGTTTCCAACTATTCATGTAGATTTGCTTGAAAATCTGCCCAAAAAGTCTCATGTAAACACACAAACAAGTGCTTCTACTTATATATTGCTAAAACCTCACCTACATATGCACTTTCTTGGAACACATACCCATGTACCTACACTTCCATATAATATTGAGGCTCATCTTTTGATGGCATCCACTACATCTCTGCTACTCTACATTTGTCAAGGTCATGACAACCAAAACCATGTTGATGGCTTGTTTATAGATCCAAGGTCCACAAAATGTGTAAAAAAAAGGTCCACAATAGTATAGTATAGCGATGTATCCAACCTTTCAAAGGAAGGAGGTCTCACACGAGCCATGTTTGATAGTTTCCAAGTAATTAAGGTGTAGAGTAATGTAACATAGTGGGAATGTACAATCCATTTGTTAACCTTTCATCGGATGCATCTAAGCAAACAAAAAAATATGTATGCACAAATATCACAAAAATTTAAACATCATCAAGATACACCATAACAAATTAAAAATGAGTAGCCTCGTAATGCAGTCCCATTATATTAAGTAAAGTATGGATTAAATATAGGGATTATGTCTTTTACATTACTAGAGTTCAAAAGTCTCATGGTCGGGAAAACCTACACATCTTCTAGTATGGAAAACTATCTTTGCAGGGCTATGGCCATGCTTATTTTTTTGTGACTTCAGCTTATATATGCACTGGAGATGGAAGTGCTATTGTTGCGCGTGTCGGACTGCCTCTACAGGTCAATGATTTTTTTAATTTTAAATACTTGTTATGAAAAGATGATAAATACTGAATATACCATTTTTCGGCTTGACTCAAAGCATTTTCCTTTTTTTCAGGATCTTGAATTTGTCCATATTCATCCTACATGAATATATGATGCAGGTTGCCTCATCAATGAAGGCATTGACTTCCTAATTGGATTACATTTGTTTGCAGACTTCATTGTCATTAAATGAATAATGATGGCCCATGAAATCAATAACATATTAGTTATATAATATATAACTTCATAGCATTCTTATGATTGAATCAATAATGTGAATTTAGACGATGCAAGGCATAACCAAATTTCTTCTCTAGAAAAGTATTCTTCTTAAGTAGGTTATAAATAATGGAAATGCATCTCTTTGTTCTTTCATCTATTTTAATACAAGATAAGCATGGTGCACTACTTGGAGTTTCTTTATGCTTTTAGAGGTAGCTTTTCATGCACATGTTGGGAACTTTCTCTTGACTGACTTTCTTGTTCATGGATGAGGATTAGACCCAGGAAAACTAGGTGTAATCTTCTAGACTAATTTAGCATGATTTAAGGGTTTTTGAGGTGATGTTTCATGGCACATATTATGGGTCTTGAGATATTCTTGGATAAGTTTTTGGATGGTTCCTCTCTCATCTGCAAGAGAAGAAAATTTCAGAGAGATAAGGGGATTAGTTATTTTTTAGGCATCTCGCTTCTTGCACTTGCACTTCAGTATTCCACATTCTACTCCCTCTCAAGTCAGATTGGACACTTGGTCTGAATGGGATTATTCAATAGTATACAACCCACCCACTGTAATTAAAAAAAAAAATCCATTCTTTTCCAACATATACACCCTGGATTTTGTTTGGCATTCCCTTCCCCCATTTCATGGGTATGCTAGTATTACCACATGACCATTACCTAGATTTTGAACCTTTTGGACATTGTTGCAACTCTCGCTCCAATACTAGCGCAATCAAATTGGCCAATTGTAGCATATATGGGTTCTACCTATGTGCCCATGTCTCAATATCTTGATAAGAAAACATATATTAGGCCCATGAATTCTCTCCTAACCTTGGAATTATAGAAAGAAGGGTTATCTTTGATCAACAATCGTTCCTTTTCTTTGCAGGCCGACTAATCGACATAGCCTCAAACTAGCTATATTCAAGTGCAGATATGCATTCCTTTTAGACATAAAGGCTGGAGTTTGGGGAATCTTCATATTCGGCGGCATGACCCCTGAGGAACAATCCAACCTGGGTGCCTTCATATGGAGGGAGCCTGGAAAAATCAATGTAATGAGTTCACAAGCACGAAAGAGGGCCTTTATATATTTGATTTATTGATACCACATACCACCATGAACAGGCTCGTAAATGAACATGCTCGTAAATACACAGGGTCATTCCTCAGGTGTATATGATCAAGATATATTCAATTTTTTTTGTTTTAAACCTATAAAAGGTGTGGCAATAGCGATGCAAGTTCATCGCAAGCCATTGATGAGTTTTTACTCTGCCAAGATTTTTCGTCTCTATTGCCACAATTTTTCGTCACACCTTTCCATGATTTTTCATCGCACGTATGGCATCTGCGTCGTAAGGTGTTGGTGATTTTTTACTCTGACAAGATGTTTCGTCGCTATTGTGACGATTTTTCATCTCAACTTGCGACGCTTTTTCGTCGTAAGTATGGTATCTGCATCGTAAGGTGTTGGTGAAGTTTTTACTTTGGCACGCTTTTTCATCCCTATTGCGACAATGTTTCGTTGTTATTGCCACGATGTTTCGTCGCTATTGCCACAATTGTTAAGGTAAACCTATCTTTAGGATGATGACATGTGGCGTCCTTATGTCGTCGTTGTTTCAACGAATACCTGGTGCCTGAATATAGCGACAAAAAAAGTTCCATGAAAAATAGTCTTTGCTTTCGTGGAAAGTGCGACAAATATGTGTGGCAATAGTAACAAAAAACCGTGGCAAATTTGGTCATATGTAGTAGTGAATTGTATTTCTTGTCCATTTCTAAGATCCCTAAAAATAGACAATATTTGTTATTTTGAAATGCCCAGTTCTTTGACTTGGTTTATGTCCAAACCAGTGTTATAGTTCTCATACATTTGTTCCCTATAATCAAAAATATAGGTCAATTTCCCTTGGGCACTTGTAATGGATTTCACAATGATGTCTAAAGAAGTTGTCAAGGAGACTCGACTAGGCTCTCTAGTCTCCCTTAATTGTTCCTCAAGGGTTCTTAATATAACCAAACCCTCATCAATTTTAGTGTTTACATTGTGTGGTGGTGGTGGGTTGGGGTTTTGATCTTCTTGGTTTTCTTGTGAGATATTTAAATTTTCTTGGGGTTACATTGTATTATATATGCTGCAATTTAAAATCGATGGCATGTAAATTAGGTTATTTTTTTATTTAAAATACAAAATTACTATTTAAAAGAAAAAAAATAGATTATTGGGAGAAAAATACTAAATTAGAATGACTAAATCGGATTAAAATTAAGAAAAATGTAACATGCCTAGACACGGTGGCCCCCTCCTCCCTTTCTTCCTCTTCTCTAGCTCCACTATGTTTTCCCAATGAGATAAGCGTAAGCACGATTTGGGCACAACAGGCACAAATCACGCTCAGGTCCTTAATATATTTTTATCAGTAAGACCGCGCACACGATTTTTCCATTCAATCTATGTGGCAATCTACTTGGAGGTTCGTCCATATCCAAACCTATAGGTATAGGAACGTGTGTGCATTAGAACATGCACACATTCTTGTAAGTGCACGTTCTTAATCATGTTCTTGCCATTTTTTCAACCACCAAGTTCTTGAACTCACCCCTAGGAGTTTTACCTCCTTACCTTAGATTCATGTTTAAAATTTTAAAGTTTGTAATACTTATGTTAAATTCATTTGGATTAACCTCCATGTGATCTTTGCATAGTTGAGATTGCTTATATTGATGTTCGCCGAGCATTCTTAAAAAATGTTTAGGGACTTCAAACACCAAAAGTAAGAGTACAACTACCCAAGAAGTAGTATAGACTCCATAGCCCAATGGTAACACTTGGTTTTACTTTCTTTCTTTCACCATTTCATTTAATGTTTTGGTTTAATTTTTTCTTTATTTAGGAAATATAGGGATTCCATGATTATTCTCTAAATATAGATAGTCGTATTCAAATCTTAGAGCTAACCTTTTCTTGTATAGTTAGGATTTGGATTATTTTATGCTAATTTTTCTTTGAATAAAACATCTATTAGTAATTAGCATAACTAAGCTAATATATACTTGCATACTTGCACAAGTGTTTAACTAGATAAACACTTTATTTTGGTTTAATTTCATTATCTTAAGGATAGATCTAATATTTCACTCTATTGTGCTTAATCTAAATCCTTCATAGAATTTGTGTCATTTCACTTTAATGATTGAAAAACGCGTAATAACTTGATGACACTAAGGTTTCAAAGCTTATCTCCATTTATTTCTTTGTAAAAGCTCCAATTACTTGGCTTAAATGTGATGTTATGGGAAAAGTTTTGATTTAATTATGATAGTGGAACTACAATCTAACACATTGATGTTCCTTTAAGTAGAATGATTTGGTTTCCAATTAAACAATCTAATTTATTTTCGTGCCCTTGATGATTTTGAATTTACGAAGGTTCACTATACTTGCTTCATTAATAACCAATTTTGGCATAAGACATCACATTCATGCAACGTTTATTCATGGTTATAATGTTCTAACCTAGTAAATTGATGCCTTTGTTAATGAAACGACTTGTTCTTTTAAGTGCAACATTTCATGTGTTTGGCTCTCAATTGAATTTAACGACTTGTTCTTTTAAGTGCAACATTTCATGTGTTTGGCTCTCAATTGAATGGAATATGTGATTTAAAGGGTTAAATGTTGAATTTACTTTAAAGGGAGATGTTGATGTGAATGACATTGATCCGAAACTTGTCATGAACATGTGAATGGAGTACACTTTTCAATAAATATTTTGTGGTTCTATTTATTTTGATGCCTCATTTGATGTTGATTCATATTGCTACAAAACCTAATGATGCAGACCCCCCTCCTCTCCTAGGGCTTTGCGACCTCCCGGTCAAGGATATTCAAATTTATGAGTTGGATCATCTCTTTGGGCCCCTGTTGGAACCAAAACTTACTTTACACAGGCCCCTTTTCTCTTATGCATAGGTCCTGTGAGACTCGCGAGCTTAATTTCCTTAGTGCTTTGGAGTTTCAAGTTTCAACCCTTTTTTACAACGGTTTCACCATTTTCGCCGAAACGTGAACCTCGAATTCTCTCAAACGATCAATGGTCCTTATCTCTCCCATAGCCAATGACTGGGATCCTCTTCGGATTTCGACATTCAGGCGTTTCGAACGCTCTGATACCTTTCTCTCCCAAAATTCTCTATGCCTGAAGCCTCGGATCGAACACCACGTGCTCCTCCCCCACACTCACTCTTCCACAACACCAGGTCTCTGAAATTCTTCCCTCCAGGGCACGGGATCTCTCGCCACGTGTCTACCCCTTTGGATGGCTCTGATAATTTGTGGCCTTCAAGCCTTTGGGGAATCTCACTCCACACTACACACTTCTCCCCCGAGTACTAGACCCCCTAGCGCTTTTGGGTCTGGTGACACTTGTCTACCGAATCAGACGGTCATGATGAGCTTCACTCTTCAGAGCTTCAGGTAATATTGCATGCTCCATGCCTATGTTCCTCCAAAGTGCTCCTCCTCCTTTTGGGATCTGATCTGGCGGTCCATATCTGCTCTCCCATTGAGAATCGACAGCTCCTATAACTTCTCCTGCTGCACTTTGCGCTTTCCTCCGAAATGAACGATTTCTTCAAACTTCTCGAAGGCTAGTGCCCTTGGCCCTCCTGCGAGCTCGGCTACTCTAAGTCTCAACTTGCGCTTATGGGAAACACTATCCCTCCTGAGCTTGGATTCTTTAAAAATCAAAAGGACTCGTCCCTTTGAGCTTCTTGAACTTAAAACAAGTCACACCTCCTCTCCTTACACTCGATGAAGTCTTCAAACAACTAATTACAACATTGATCTAAGTGTTTTCTTGGTGCACCCCTTGCACACGTCTTCCTCCAAAGTATTCAGCAACTATGTTTCACCTTGAGCTTCAGCTGCTTGAACCTCAAAGGTCTCTGTCCCTTTTGTTCCTCAAATGGATATATGTTCCTTCTTGGCAACTTCTATTCAAGAACTCCTTCCTGAGCTTGCAGAGTGTTCAACAACTCTATGAGTGTCCTCCTCTGACACTTCTCTCCTCTAAGTTATCCAACAACCTTGAGGTTCCTCTCTAAGGATGGGAATGTTCTGGTGTGCCCTCCTGGCACATTCTCTTATGAACTCGAAGCCAATTTCATATACGCATTCCTTGCGTTGGCTATAAATTTTCCAAACTCTGCCGTGCACTCCTTGCACAGCCTAAAGAACCCATAACAAATCCAATAAAATCTCAGACTAATAGTGAGTTCTATCTTATCCCTATAGATGAAATCTAACACATACATCCACAACATATATTCATAACACACAGATAGCATTCATCAAAATACAAATATTCGCCACACAGGAATTGATAAACAGAGGAATCCGTTCTTTTGTATTAATATCAGAATGCTAATTACAATGCTTAAGCATGGAATGCAACTCAATCTCGGCTCTCTTCTCTCCTTACTCTCCTTCCTCTTAAATTCCTTATAAAATCTAATACAAAGATATTTTTACAAAAGAGGGGTTCATCGAGCCTTTCCCTCCAAGCTACCTAACTCTCATTAATTATATTGAATGAACATCAATATCACGGATCCGAGGCCAAGCTCAAGATCGGTACAACTCAGGCCTATTAAAGGCAACCTTATCTCCAGCCTGTACAAAGGCAATAGCTTGACTCTTCTAGCCTGATAACATTCAATTGTATTAACTTCACATTTAAAATTTAAAATTTGGGGCAAAATGAGAGGGTTGGTGCCTCTCCCCTCCTTGAATGTGCATTGATGCGCTGGAATGTTGGCATGCTGTTGAGGTGGAACAATGCTCCTGCATCACCTAAATTAATGGACAATTCACTAAATTAAATTTAGAATCTTTCCAATGTTTGACGTCTTAATCACTTGTTGTTAGTACATATGATTGATGGTTCATTTCATGTTTTAATTCATTTTTTGAGTTTAATTTTATCTTGATAACTTCCTAAGTAAACTTATGCTCAGACTTTCATCTTAATATCCTCTTAAATACCCATGGATCATTAAATTTTATGATTATAATATGTCCAAACACAAATATAAGACAATGATTAGCATGCTCTAATCCTCTTGAGGACGTTTGCATCTAATCCCTACAATACGAGTGGTTTTGTGGATCTTTAAGTGCCAACGAATAAATGGAATACAATCCAAACACCATTGTCGTGAGACTATTAACTATAACAAAAGTGAGTTTTAGAGGGTTCTTCCACATAAGTAGTGGGAAAAAATTGCAAATGAACATGTTTTAAATCTACCTAAATGGATGGCCTCTCTTTAAAACTTAAATGCATTTGATTTTTATGGATATTGTGGAGTGTTCTAATTAACAACACATCTCATATTGATAAAATATGGTTCTTCAGTCTATTTTCCTTATTTCATTGGGAATATTCACTTCATGTGAATGGATGGTGAATGCAAACATTCTTTTTCAAGCATATAACTAAGTAAGTATATGAGCTTATTTGTTGGTAGCTCATATCATTTGGAACTATTGGTTTTATAGACAAATATGAATGATAAGAAAGCTTGATTCACTCATATGTCATATTATTTTCATTAGTTTTTCTAGCACAATATGATCACATTTCACAATACAAAGAACACTTGTTTCAAGTATACATCATTAAAGCTTATTTAATCTAGTGAACAGCTCGTGTGCTTTAACTTGTTTTAGACCTTAAGAGTGAGTTGGGTTCAAATTGTTAGGTTATTTTTGTTAGGTCTAAGTTAGCAAATCACCACTTCTTACACAACAACTTAGCTTGGATTGACCATTATGGATTCCCCCTAGGCTAGGATTTCCTTCCATAGCATGAAGTGGTGGGAAAGGCTATCGAGGTGACAGTGGGTAGCTTGTTTGTAGTGCCTCTGGGCTCTCATGATTTGTGGTTAGGACTTTCTTCACCTAATGAGAATTTAAGTGGTAACACTCCACTATATAATCACTATGATTAAGAGAGACTTCGAAGCAATTGAATTCATAGAGTTGTTTTTAACACAACCTTAAAAGATGTGGTTTGGAAGTTGAAGGCACCCCTCAACCACAATACCTCTAATTTTAGACCACAAAATGGTCCACCCGACCTGATTACGAGAAGACAAAGAATAGTAAAACTTAAAACTAATTCTCATTCCCTCCTTAACAAAATGGGCAATTTAATTTGCACCATTAAATTTTAACAAAATGGGCAATTTAATTTGCACCATTAAATTTTACTGTGTATATAATAGAAGTTGCAAAAATTATGGAGGCAGACTCTATAATTTAAAGTTGGAAAGTTAGTCCTATGTGATAGCACAGTTGGTTTGGTGAGACATAGTACACTTTCTCGATACAGAAAGAGGAGAAATCACGAGTTCAAACCTTATGTCTCTGGGGTTACGATTTAACACCTTTATCATCCACGAATGTTAAAAAAAAATCAACAAGTTAAATTTTTCAATAGGTTAAAAAATAAATCCAAATCATAACTTCCACAGATTCCGGTGCGACTGATTATATATTGAAATGGATAAGTATAATGGTTAAATAAAGTGCAGCATATTGCATAAATGAAGTGCGACATATTCAATGTATAGTTGCTTGAAATGTGAAAAAAGAGAATGGAATATAAAAAAGGGCAGAACGTAAGAGGTTGTGACGACATTTGATGATCAATACCACTTTGTGAATGGATACGTAAAACAGATATATATTTTTTGGTGGGGATTTATTTTTTTTAAATATGATATTTTAATGTACTGTGCTTAATTATTTTAATTGCCCATAGTTGCAATGGAGATGTAAACTAAGTATAAAGGGGAAGGGGGAGATCTTGGTTTTTTCTAAAAGTAAAAGGTTATTAAAAATGGGTTTTATTGATAATTTATATGTGCGTGCTCTTTTCCCTCTTGAATTAAACACTTATATTTCAAGGAAAAAATCTATATTCTTAACATTCAAATTATACATATAAAATATTAATATTATTTATAATAAGAATTATATGAGTTAATTTTAATTTATAATTTTTTTAATAATTAATATTATTATTTATTTGACTAATTTTATTAAAGTTAGTTATTATATTATTGCAATATTAGAGATGAAAATTAGGATGTCAAAAGGTTGTATTGTAGTAATGCACTAACCATATTGACTTTGTATATGTATGTCCACATATTGTAATAAATTTAATATATTCAATTTGGTGTATGAGGTTGTATGTTCTTGTGCATTGAAAGTTTCACATATGTTTGCATTGCATTCATTAAATCCAAAATCTGTCTCTTGTAATACCTAATATCTTCTTGATGTATTTCCTTCGATGACAACCACCTATATATGTTATAGTAAAACTTCTCTTAGAGTGATCTTAACTAAATTTAAACCATACAATTTGAATAGTTTTTATTTATCTAAGTACTTTATTAGTTTATATACAACTTGTGTGATGTTGTTATCAAAGATGTCTCGGAAAGCAAGAGATAGAATGAACTACAACATATGAGGTTTAAACATCTGAGGTTTAATGAATAGAAACAAACAACAACTACTAACAAAAGATGTATGTAGTTTGAGACCATAACTATTAGAAAATGTTAATCATTCATAAAAGTATGCCAATCATGTATTTTTTCCCTCCAAAATCTTTTTCTTTTTGTTAATATTTATTTTATGTTTGCAACAAAACAAGTGGGAAATTTAATCTTCCATGCAACATATTCTCCACATTGTTATCTTCCTATGTTAATAACTATGGAAGAATGGTTGGTTGTCCACCCCTAGAAAATTTAGTCAAATGTTTCATTACATTGGCTTCCTCCATATCACTTCTAACTATAAAACAAATTGATCTATATTATTGTAACATTCTCCATAATCATTATGTGAGATTCTAACCAACACGTATTTTATCAAACAAATGAATTATTGATAGGTGCTCATAGTACTCTAACGGATTGAGTTGGATACAATTTCACTTCCTACCTCATGGAATCTCATTGCATTCCCTTTCAAAATCATAATGGAAATAATTTTGTTATTATATAATAAATACAAGTATAAACTCTAATAAATTAGATATATGAATATAATTGTAACCAATTGCAAGTACCATGATGACTTATCTCATAATCCTTTTTCCATCATTGAGATATCATTGTTCATTGTTTTGTTATATTCTCTTCCATCCCATTGAAAATATGTTTTTTATGTTCTGTAGCTATGGTTCTTAGGGAGAAAATGTGTGTATTCAACATACATCTCATGTCATGAACCACTCAATCACATTGAGATGTATTTTGGGTTTCCTCAAAGAACATATATATTTATCCTTTGTTTAAATTCCTATAAAATTTAAACTAATGTTATTAATAACCCAAATAATCCATTAAATTCCACAAAAATAATAGAGGATGTGATGTTTTAATACACTTGATATACCAAAACAATGTGAGGATATAATTATGTCAATTGTTTGATACTCCATTCCTATATCTTTCATAAAGGAAAACACTTATAAGCATGTTTTTGGCAAAGTATATGACTTTGGTATAAGAATATCAACTAATAGTTTACAATAGAAAATAAATTGTTGTACTAATTAGCATTCATAACATCCTTATTACGATGATTAAAAATAATAAACAACTTCTACATTTAAAAATCATTCCATACCATGGGATTTGTGTGAAAATGTGTTTGAAACACCATTCAATACTTTGAAGTCCACCAACAAAAAAAAGGTGGAGAGAAGACTTGTCTTTGAGCCTTTGTGTAGGGGTTTAGTTTTCAAATCAATGAAAGGTCTATCTTAACTCTAGGGATCATCATCCATGGGTAAAAAGGTGTTATAGATCAATTTGTTATCCCCATTATTCACAACTATCATGCTATCATTCACTTCTATTAAATTGGTGTTCACAAAGGCAATCATTAGCAGGCATATTATCAACTTTATTTCCAACACTCTCATCATTTAATTCAACCCTAGTCAAAAGGTTTCTCTTTGTGATTACAACAAAAATTGAAATGTTTGAAAAAATAAATAGATAAATAGCATACTTGGATAATCTTACAAACAAAATAAAGGTATGTCCCTAATAAGTTCTTAGTATCCCAACAATGTATTTTAGTTATTGATATTAAAAATTTTCTTCTCTTCAAGTCCTTGTAATTTTCGACAACATTCTGTATTCACTTTGCCAAATTTTAGAACGTTTTACCAAGAGGGGGAACTTGGTAAAAGATATTCAAAACACATGCATTCATTGACTTATAAAATCACCCATATTAACCAATACACCCCTTATTTTTGTAACTCCCTAAAGATGAATACCATTGTATAAACTTGCATAGTATTTGTTAAAAATTTAGAGTGACTTACCCCCCACCCAATGATTTTTATGAGTGTTAGAATGTTCAAAACCATTGAAATCATCAAAATCAATATAATCGATATAATCATGCCTCTTTTGAGTATTTCCTATATTTTATCTCTCATGTATTAGAATTGCATCTATATTGCAACCCACGCATTAATACAGTGATAGCACACATTTGATTTGCAAAAAACACTAATACAGTAAACAAATTCACAAATCACAATTCACTATAAGATTTGTTTTTCGTCCATGAGGTCTAGCCTTAGTGGTTAAAGGAGGGTTTTCATTCTCCCTACCCAAGTTCAATTCCTTCATGTGAAATGATTTCTCCTTGTGGTTCAATTCACTTGCACAGGGCATTGTTCCATGTGAATGGGGCCACAATGGAGCTAGGGCAATCCCATTAATAATCAAACTTACATTATTAATTTAATGTCTTTTTTTCTATTTTCTATATTAAATTTTTAATTAGAAATGTCAATATTTTGACAATAGTTTAATGTCAAAAATTTTAAGGATTGTGGAAAAGTTGGGGAAAAAAAGAAAATGAATGATGAAAACAACCAAAATAAACATTAATCTCAAAATAACATTTTTAATGGTTTTACAACAATATAACTCATTAAGAGATTAACATGTCACTTGGGAGAAGTGAACCCAAGTGAGGAGATAACACTCCTCCTCTCAACCGCCTAAGCTAAATTCAATTGACAAATTATATACTCAATTGACAAATCGACAAAGTTCAGATTATATATATATATAAACAACCAAAAAATATTAATTTCAAAATTGTTGTAATTCACATCATTTTTAACCCTAAATATGATATCGACATTTACATTCGATTTATCAATTAAGTATATGTAAAACATATTAACTTGATATTCTTTCTAGATTGTTTCTTTTTTTATCATAAGAATTTTTAGTGACTTTAGAATAATATACTTATTAAGAGTTTAACATGTCACTAGCGGGAATTGAACCAGAGTGAGGAGATAAAACTACTCCTCTGGATTTCCCAAGCTATACTCAATTGAATATATTAAATTATAATTTATTTATATTGAATTAAATTTGTTCACCTATAATATGAGAAAATATATCCAAGTAATAAATAGTACAACATAAATGAAATTAAATGTCTTTATTTTTTGTAAGTATTATAAGGTTGTATTAGATTTAATAAAATTATTTTTGAGAATAAAAAAATGTATGTTCTTTCATAAATGTCTTCTTTATTTTTCCAAGAAAAAGAATAGCAGTTTTTATTCCATTATAATATTAAAATCACATTCCTAAAATGCTTAAAGATTAATACAAATAAAATCAAGTACATTTTCATACTACATTTATAAAAGTACACTTGGGTATTACACTTACAAGATTAAAATTACATTAGTAATGCACATTTCATTTCTTGTCCTTTATAAAATAATTCTTGACATTTCCCCTTTTCCATTTCTTCTTTTTAATTTCTTGTCATTCCTTTGAAAAATGAGCCACACTAACTGACCATGAGTCAGACGGTGGGAGATTAGAATTATTAAAAGGAACCAGATCTTATATGAATCTAAGGTATCATTTTCATGATGTTTTTTTGTTCCACCTGGAAGGGTGTCAACTACCTTGACCTTACTCAAGGAGTAAATCCACGTATCTATTTCTTCTATTCTATCCCCCAAGAAAGGAGTGAATTCCCAATTAGCACTTGTGTATCCTCATTTACATCATTCTGATTAGTATCTAAACTCCATTCCTTTAGAAAATTCCAACTCTTTGGTTTTGATTTGGCTCTCTTTTTCCTTGGAGGAT
This sequence comes from Picea engelmannii, assembly GCA_009831015.1. Lineage (NCBI taxonomy): Eukaryota > Viridiplantae > Streptophyta > Pinopsida > Pinales > Pinaceae > Picea > Picea engelmannii. Next base: position 253,637 of record ML796225.1, read on the forward strand.
GAGATCAAACATGGGGGCAAGTAACTTGTAAATGGTATGGAAGATGATATACCATGCATCTAAATGTTGTGTTTTGATAATCCAAGACCTATGTGTATCAAAAATTCATGTGAGAATCTTTTTTGTTTGAAAGACCTTTACTAAGGTCTATCTCAACACAAATATGTGCATAAGCCCAGTATAGCTCTCTCAAGATATGATTTTATGTAAGTTTCCAAAGCATTCCCAGTATCTTAAAAAATTATTAAATAACAAAAATGTAATGGTGAATTTAGAAGACAAGCCCAAACTAACATTATAGTAACTTACATAGAATTTTAGGATCAAATTCAAGGAACCAAACGGTTATAAAATGTCTCGCACTTCCCAAAAACCAAGGATCCTCCTCAAAACCTTATTGATAATCAGCATGATCATAAAACTAAATAATTATAAAGTCCCTTGGAGTAGACACATATCTCACATTTCTTTGTCGAAATCTAGTATATCCACTAAAACAATGTCGATGTAGGAGGACAATACCCATTAAATATGCAAATAACCAAATCATTTTCATATATTGAATGTAGATTGGTTACCTTGGGCACTATGATCTCCACCAATGACACTTCCTCATTGTGCTCCATGTTTCCCCCTTAAGGGAAACCACTTCCAGACCAGCCTCTCAGGGGTGTGATGTTGCTACTTGGATGAGATCTCCTGCTCATATCTGTTAATTCATAATGATTCCTCCATTGAATATATGATCAATTAGCCTTACATCATCCATGAGATGACATTTCCATGGTATATCGGTTCCTATTCCTTACACCGAAAATGTTATGCACACTTAGAGATGGTACTTCATCCATGATCTTTATGTGTTATGTTCTTGTGTGTGGGTTTCATGCTTAGATATGGTGTGATGTTTTCTTACCTTGTCATGAAAGTAATAAACATTAGGCTTGATCTAATAACACTTCTTAACAATTTTATTATTTTGTCTCATTATGCCAAGGGGGGACATAATTATCCTTAGATAAGTTGTGTCATGGCTTGGGCCAAATTGTACTACTGGTGATCTAGTTGAGTTAGTGTACTTCATATCCTAACCATACATAACATTTTCCATGTTCTCCCTTTCAGTACCATCTCATTCATTAAAAATGTATTATTCCCTCTTATGTTTGATTTATCATATTTCATGTGACAAGGCCTAGTTGAACAAATTGAATAACAATGTAAGCCAAAGTCATATAAAGTAAAGAAAAAAAGGCCAAAGGTGAAGATCATGAATGTTGAAAATGAAAAAATAATGAAGCTAGAGCTATGACACCTCATTAAAAAGGCCCAACCCCAAAGTCCTATTCTAAAAGATGCATATCTAAAGAAAATTACTAAGAAAAAACAAAGAAAAATAGAAAAGGGGTAATAAATAAGGTGTTTAGGTGGTAACTCTAAGAAAATATCCCTCTTAAAGGTTTGCATTTACATATAATGAAGATTCCTATCTCTAGAAAGCTAGTTGGACCAGCTAAAATACCTTCTACATCATTACATATAACTTTGAGGGTCAAAACATAAGGTTCATCTTCCCTTTCCATAAAATATTCATCATTTTTATCGACCTCTAACCAAGTGACCTAGGAAATACCTTTTTTCATAGAAATTGACACATGTCATAAGGGTAAAGACGTTTTCCCACCATGGAAAACTTAGGAAATTTATATAAAATTAACCTATGTTAATATATTGTTAGAAGACATTACATAATGTCCATTTCCTAATGACTTATTTTGAGACTTGATTCAACATTATAAGTGGCTGCCCCACATTTGGATCCATACACTATGCCTCAAGATCTATGAAACTGCCTTGGGATATGTGTACCTGCATTAGGGTCCATGTACTATATTCATCCATATCTATCTACATTGGGATTCATGTCATTTTTCTTAAGAATCATGCCATTGCATTGGGATTTATGAAAATACATTGGTGATCATAATGATGCCACATCATCATAGAGGTGTTCACATCATCATTCAACATTATATGGAGCATGCATGAGCCACTTGGAGGTGTATTTACTTTGCATGTGTGAGAATTCTTCTCCTAGGTGCACTTTCTCTCTCCTAGACTCACACAAGTAGTTTCTAGAGCCTTATAGAAAGGCATTCTTCATTATCATTTATCCATTAACACATGTGAGTGATTTATTGCATGATTTTTGGATTACTTAAGTGGGTGCCCTTATTCTTGGGCCCCTTTTTACTCAACACAGGTTGTTAGCTCATTTTGAGGAGGGTGCACTTCTTCTCATTCATTCCTAGACCACATGAGTGGTATCTGGTTAGCATTTGCACATTATGAGGAGGGTGCCCCTACATTTGAGGGTTTTTTGTAACTTCCTATGGTATTGTCCCATGTTTTTCACTTGGGAACATGGTATTGAGATCATGGTTTCATTTCAACACATTATATCATTTTAGCTCATGGTATTCATTGTATGGTTTTAGGGGGTTCCTTATCTATATAAGAAGGTGTCTCCCTCATTTCTTATGGTTGGAAATAGACCAGAAGACTTATTTGTTCATTATTTGTGGTATGAGATCTAGTCTATTATCTTGAGTATAATGTTCTAGGGTAATCAAAGAAGGGTTTGATAATGCAAGTATTCATTGAGGAAGGATCTATTGCAAAGCAAACAATGCAAGTTATGTATGACATGTGTTCTATTTCGTTTCTTTGTGAAGTTTTAAATTAGATATTTTGTATTAGGGGGGAATATCTAGGGGCAAGTGCAAGCTAATGATGGTTTCTCATGACGCATTAGTGGAAATGCAAACTTGGAAAAACAACAATTTGTTAACTTGGATGGATCATTCAAGGTACTTTAACAATGAATTTGAATATGGTGTAAGAAGATGAAACATAAGAAATTGAATTAGCTTTCCGAATATACAACTTTTATTCATAGACATTGTGAATAACTAGGTCAAATTTGATTTTTCTAAAAGTGGTATCTTATTTTTCCAACAAAATATAAGTTATATGTTTTTCTTCGTCCAGTTGTTAAGTGTCTTAACGATGGAATTTAATTCAAAAAAATTGTACACTTGTAGAGAAACCATTTTTCTTATGCCGTGTATTTTTTGGAAATTTTTAATATTAATTTTATATTTTTTAATAATTATCAAAGTCAACATATGCTTGAAATTACAATGTCTTTTGTTCGTGCAGACTAAAAGGGTCTTAAAATGATCAAAACAATTTTATTTTTGTTAGCTCGTAGGTATCGGTCTTATCTTGTGCTACATATAACTCATTTGAGAAATGGTTAAGCCGAGAAAAAGTTATAGCAGAAATAAGAGAGGTATGTATTCTAGGATTTTGATACATGTGAAGAAAAAAATAGATTAAAAATAGTAAACAATAATAATTTAAATAAATAAATAAATAAATATATATATATATATATATATATATATATATATATATATATATATATATATA
>ML796225.1:268489-290962 GCA_009831015.1 Picea engelmannii
AATAGTAAATAGTAAAATAATATTGGGTTATTGGTACAGTTTGAGTGGGGCTAATGATTAAGAACATGTGTTTCCTTTTAAAAGATTACAAGTTAAAATCCAGAGAGGGGTAGGGTATGTATACATCAGTAGACTTTACCAATTAAAAAGTGTGGATAAATCCACTGACTTACAAAAGAGGGGCCATTACCGACCTTCGAGAAGTAGAGACTATGACATTTGGAGGATTTGATACAAAAACAATTTTCATGGTGCGTCCTCCTTCCCAATTCCAATTTGATCTACTATTGCTCCATAATTGCTTCTGGATGAGGCTCGTTGAGATCCAGAATTTGATTCACTGAGACTGAATTTTCATTTTTGGATGCTCCCTGTTGAATTTCCGGCTTGCTTGGGTGATGTTGCATTCCTTCAAGTTGGTCCAAACGGTGTTGCATTGTCTCCATGTTGTTGTGTTGTTCCTCAATCTGGCTCCTTTGAGCATAGCTCTCATCTTGTAGTCTTTCTATCATGTGTCGGTGCTGGGACAGAGTTTCAAGTTCAAATGTCTCGGTGGAGCTAACAGCTCTCAGCTGAATTCTCATCCTGCGACAACCTATGCATTCTTCCTTAATTGAATTCTCATCCAATTGTCCAGATTCCTCAAAGAGGTCTTTACCACCCTGCATAACTTTGGGCGATGGGTTGCTTTGAAGTCTCCAAGATGCGTCTAAACTATCGGGGAAGCTGCTAGATTGCAACGAGTGGGTATAAATTTGGATAGAGGAGAGAGCGGGCGATTCCGGAAGAACTAGAGTCCACAGGAGCCACGGGAAGGGAGAATTAAGAAAGTTGTGTAAGGGAATATGAAAAGGCGGGTCTAGAGAGTCTAGAGTCCGCAGAAATGACTGAAACAGGCTCTAAGCAAAACAAAGTCGAAACAGAGCGTGGTGACTGAGTAGAGTCAGGACCAGACGAGGAGGAGTCCCAAAGCATTGGGAGGAGAAAGACAGGAACAACTGAGCCCTCTGAATTATAGTTTGGGCATGGCATATGCTAGGTGAAGAGCAAAGTGAGGAATTCAGGGTGCGGCGAGGAAAAATTTAGAAACGTTGTGGGAAGAAAAACTGGATAACAAGCGTTAATGGGTGGCCAGAGAGACTTACCCAGACCACTAAACGTCTTTTCATCTACAGGGACGAGTACAGGCCAATATTCCCCCATGTTTCGTTTAATGTTGAATTTGTGCTAGCCAGAAAGGTCGCTAAATCTTCCTTGTGCGGTGTACCTTTAGCCTCCATGTTTCCAGACTTGGATATGAACTTGGCATCACCTTGACGCTTAATCTGTGTGGTTGGGTTGTCACACACCTTGTCCATCTATTGCGGATCCTTGAGTTCCTGAGTTCCCACGAGCATTGAAGGACGGAACTCATGAATATCACAAACCATGATGAAACCCGCACTTGAATTGTTAGTCGTTGTTGCCCAGTGGTCGATGGGACTTGCCATCCGCCCTCTCCACCATCTACCTCTATTGTTGACCTGCTCTGCGTGCCTAAATCTCATCCCCTCTCCTACTCGGTTGTCCACGCGTCCAGCCCACCTGACCTTGTGTGCATTGGAGTCCCGAAGGACCCCACCCCCGACCTTTTCCACTTGCCCAGTCCACTTATCCCTGCTTTTGTTGGAGCCTCAAGGGGCCCCACCCCAGACCCTTTCCTCATGTCCATTCCAACTGTCCATGCATGTGATGGAGCCCCAACTAGCCCCATCCTTGGCCTTTGCACACTGGCTCACGGTCATGTGGTGCATTAGGTTAGGGGGCTAGTGCTTCAACACCTTCCACACCTATAGTTCCAAGCAGTTTCTCAATGACTTCATTCGCCAAATTATCTACTACCTTGTTGTGCTCTCTCATAATGTGGTAAAATGTTAGCTTAATGGATTGAGAGTCGATTCGTATTCAGTCGATTATTCATTTTAAACTTAAGTTTTTTGGATCAATGCCCTGAACCATCAACTTATTATAGTTTTGGAGTCACCTAAAACATTCAGATTGTGGATTTGACGGATCTTTGCAAATTGAAGACCTTTTAGTAAAGCGTAGGCCTCTACTTTGTTATTGATGTCCTTCCAGAGATTCCAATAATAATTTAAGATTTTTTTTCTCTAGAATAAAAAAAAAAACCTATACCTACCTTCCCTTAAAATTAAATTATTATTATTATTTAAATATTTAATTTAATTTAATTCATTTTATAATTAAAACTTTGATATTAAAAATGTGTAATAAGAAGTATGAAGATCCTTTACTTTATCCACGCTAAATATAATAGAATTTAGTTAATAGAATTGGAATTTGAAGAAATTGGTCTTCAAAGTTCATTATTATAAACAATAATTTGATATGATTGGTCCCACTGCGATGGATTATTCAGCCAATATAATGGATAATATTATTGGTTCAATAAAGTGCAGCATATTGGATAAATGAAAGTATGCAGCATATTCAAAGTGTAGTTGCTTGAGATGTGAAAAAGGAAAGAATGGAATATAACAAAGGGCAGAACGTCAGAGGTCGTGAGCATATTTGATGATCCATACCACTTTGTCAATTGATACGTACTATATATATTGTCGATGGTTTCTCGGAATATTTTGGAAAATGATGATATTTTAATTTACCTTGCTTAATTATTTTAATTGCTTTCGGGTCTGCTTTACCTTTGTATGGGGTAAAACTAATGCAAATCCATCTTATTTCAGTGTTTATTATAATAATATTTTTTTTAAGGTTTAATTTTGATTTATGAAGATTCTTTTTAATTTATATTAAATTAATGTTAATAACAATTTTTTTTCAATAAATTTAAGTTAATTATGATTGTTAATTATTTATTTAGATGTACATTTCTTATCATTTTTCTTTTAATTGAACATATAAGATGTAAGGAAAAAATCCATATTCTTAATTATTAGACCATTCAAATTATACATATAAAATATTATTTATAATAATTTTTATAGTTTGTATAATAATTTTATTAATGTTATAGAGTTAATTATTATAATGTTGTAATTTTCGTTTAAAATGTTTTCACAAATTAAAAAATTATGATGATGTATATGATTACCTTTTCCTAAGACCAATTTTGTTCTATTATCTGACTTTAAGAAAAATGGTAAGAAATTAATTAATATGTTTTAAAAATTTGTTTTTCAAAAAAAAAATGAGTAATTTTATTAAGATAACAAAATTACATCTGCATATGCCAATGACAATCTTGTGTTGTGTAAAAAAGTAGACAACTTTAGTCTGTACAAGGAAAAATCTGGTTATATTCTGATACAAAAAGAAACTAAATATTTAGCAGAAGGGTTGTAGAGGAGTCCAAATAATGTCAAAAACTGTCCTCTAAGAGGACAAAAAGCTATACATCCTTTTCAGAACTGAACATATAATAACATGTTAATAATAGATAAATGAAAGCAGTCATACAATGGTCTAAGTGTTGTGAAAATATTCCCAGTGGTCATCTGGTCCTTCTTCCCTAATTTTCCAACGTCCATTGTCCAATTCCAAACTGATTTTGAGAGTTGGTTTCTTTTTTTATTATGAGTCCTGTAGATATGAGAGAATTTTGTAGAGCACCTTTTTATTTCCTCCAATAACGGAACCAAATAATATGATCTTAAGAAGTGTGTGTCTTTCATGACTTGTATAGAAAACATTGAGTCTCCAAAGATGGTTAAGTTCCTGATGTTGTTTTCGAGGGCCAAAAGAAGAATGAGATAGAGGGCCATAAGTTCAGTGTAGTTATTTGTGGCTTCACCCAAGCCAGTTGAGAAGGCGATGTGATGGTTTTCAGAGATATGTAAAATACCTCTTGCTCCTCCAATAGTGTGGGTGTATTGAGAAGCACCATCAAAAAAATCCCAAGGGAGATCTTTGTTGATTTTAGGAGGTCCAGTGACTCTAATTTTTGTAGAGGATGTATTTTTTTGTGGGTAGCCATATTCTTAACCATTAGACCATTCAACGTTGTGACTCTAATTGAACATATGAGATGCAAGGAGAAAAATCATATTCTTAACCATTAGACCATTGAAATTATACATATAAAATATTATCTATAATAATAATTACACAAGTTTTTTTTTATAGTTAATTTTTTATAGTTTGTATAATAATTTTATTAATGTTATACAGTTAATTATTATAATGTTACAATCTTCTCTAAAATGTTTTCACAAATCAAAAAATTATTATGATGCATATGATTACATTTTCCTAAAACCAACTTTGTTTTATCATCCGACCTTAAGAAAAATGGTAAGAAATTAACTAATTTGTTTTTAAACATTTTTTTTCACAGAAAAAATCAACAATTTTATTAAGATAACAAAATTACAGCTGCATATGCCAGTGTCATTCCTGTGTTGTGTCAAAAAGTAGATAACTTCAGTCTGTACAAGAAAAAGTCTGGTTATACTATGATACAAAAAGAGACTCAATATTTAGCAGAAGGGTTGTAGAGGAGTCTAGTATCATCTAGATATTGTCAAAAACTACCTTCTGAGATGACAAAAAATCATACATCCTTTTCAGAACTAAGCATATAATAACATGTTACAATAGAGGAATGAAATCAGTCAGATAGTGGTCCAAGTGTTGTGAAAATATTCTTGGGGGCCATTCGGGCCTTCTTCACTGATTTTCCAGTTTCCTTTGTCCAATTCCAAACAGATTTTGAGAGTTGGTCTGCTTTTTTTATTATGAGTCCTGTAGATATGAGAAAATGAGATATGTGATAATTCTGTAGATCACCTTTTTATTTCCTCCAATAACAGAACCAAAGAATGTGATCTCAAGAAGTGTGTATCTTTCATGACTTGTATAGCAAACATTGAGTCTCAAAAGATGTTTAAGTGAATGATGTTGTTTTCGGGAGCCAAAAGAAGAATGAAATAGAGGGCCATAAGTTCATTGTAGTTATTTGTGGCTTCACCCAAACCAGTTGAGAATGTGATGTGATGATTTTCAGAGATAGGTAAAATACCTCTTGCTCCTCCAATAGTGGGGGTGCGTTGAGCAACACCATCAAAAAAATCCCAAGGGAAATCTTTGTTGATTTTAGGAGGTCCAGTGACTCTTATTTTTGCAAAGGATGTATTATTTTGTGGGTAGCCAGAGAAAATTTTGAGGCATTTAATGGCTGAGTGTATTATGGTGCTAGATTTATCTTCAAAGATGGCATGATTTCGAGCCAACCAAATTCCCCAATAGATGATTGGAGGAAGTTCCTTGTAGTCTTGGTTTTATTTCTCCTCTAGCCATATGTGTAGATCTTTAGAAAGAGAGGAGCCATTCAAATTGAAGGTCAGGAGGATGGAACAACTAACTTCTCACCATACATATTTAGTGAAGGGAAACTGTAGTAAAATATGTGGTATATCTTCTTCATCTGATTTTCATAAAGCGCATCTGCTTGGCCCTATGAAGGAACACTTTTGGAGATTTTCCCATGTGGGGGCCTTACTTTTGAGAAGAAGCCACATGAATAGTTATTTTTTTTGGGGGGGAATGGAGTTTCTAGAGGGATTTTCCCCAACGAGGGGGTGGATCTTCTTCCTGGAGTTGTGCAATGTATCCAAGTTTGGGGGAGTATTTCCCAACTGGAATGAACAACCAGATGAGTTGGTCCTCCTAGTCTAATATTCTAGAAAAGGAGGTTTGTAGAGAGTTGATGTAGTGTTTCTAGGATGGTAAGTATGTGTCTTCCAAATTTAGTTATGCCCATGTGAGCCATCTTGTGCTTCATGTAGAAAAATATATGTGTCCTACCTAGTTTAAGTAAAAATAGTCTCTCTGATTTAGGAAATTGACGAGCTCTTCTGGTAGGATGTGTGAGTTTGCACATCCAATCCAAGGATCTTTTCCTATCAAGAGTTTAGAGCCATTTCCTATTTTCCATATAAGTCGATCTCCAATGATATGGAAAGAGTTGATGATGGATTTCCATATGATTGTTCCATTCTTTGAGGATTTGTTTGGAGAGCAGATCCATTACAAGAGGGAAATATGAGGTATGTATTTCTCCTTTATTTATTTGTGCCAAACTCCAAGTATTTTTTTATGCCAAGGCCTTTGCAAAAGTGAAAATGTCTTTTATCCCCCAACCCCCATTGATTTTTGGTCTTGAGATGTTTTTTTTTAGGCAAGCACTAGAGGTCTGGAATCCTCTTTGTCGGCCCATAGAAAATAGTTTTTCATTTGAGTTATTTTATGAATAAATCCTTTTGGCACCCAGGCAAGGGAAGTCCAATAGAATAGGATTGCTTCAATGACTGATTTGAGGAGCACCAGTCTTCCTTATCTAGAGAGCCATTTGTTACACTAGGATAGGATTTTTTTTTTCTACTTTGGACAACAACCATGCCTAATCTATTTTCCTGTATCTAGAAGCCTTGAGAGCGAATCCTAAATATTTGAGTTCTTCTCTTGGAATTTTTAGTTGGACTCCAAATAGTGTAGGAAATTCAATTGATTATGAGTCGCTTATTCCCCCGACCATCAGAGAGGATTTATCCATATTGATTTACATTCCAGTAGAGAGGAAAAGTGTTGAGAATATATTTTAAATTTCCCAGAAATATTTTCCTACTTTCACAGAAAATGAGGATGTCATATACAATCTTTTAAATTTTCCAGAAATATTTTCCTACTTTCACAGAAAATGAGGATGTCATATACAAAAAGTAGGTGAGTGAGGGAGAAAGAAGGGGATATTTATATGCCTTTAAAATGCCAATGTGTGACTGCATCAGAGATAAGTCGGCTTAAAGATTCATCCACTAGAATGAAGAGTAGAGGTGAGAGATGCAAGCCCACCTAAGCCCTCTCTCTACTTTGAAGAAGGGAGAAGTTGAGCCATTTATGAGAAGAGAAAAGGAAGTGGTTGATATGCAGTTAAAAATCCATGTAAAAAAGGAATGTGAGAAGCCCAAATGAATGAGAAGCATCTTGATGTATAACCAACTGACACAGTCAAAAGATTTTGCAAGATCGACTTTGTAGATGAGGGATTTTTTTCTTCCTTAGTGAATGGAGTGTAGACCTTCCTGGTATATCCCAAGTTCTTGGTACATTTGTCACCCACTTAAGAACCCAAATTTCTCCCCAATGATCTTATCAACAAGAATTTCCTTTAGATGTGTTGCAATGATTTTTGTAATGATTGTATAGATGTTTTTATAAATGGATATGGGGTGGAATTGTTCAAATTTTGTGCGTTGTCAGTGTTTGGAATTAAGGGCATGAAGGTGGAATTGAAGGAGGCCAGGATTTGGCCTATGGTCCAGGAGTATTCAATGGTTTTGAGGAGATCGTCGCCAAGGATGTAGAATGTGCCAGAATAGAATTTGACTGGGAAGCCATCGGGTCTAGGGATTTTATCCATTTGAAAATTGTGGAGGGTCTTTTGGAGCTCATCCTTAGATATTTCTACCATTAAGGAATAATTTTTCTCTCGATTCACAAAAATAGAAAAGAGATATGCAACCTTGAGTATTTCTTCAATTGTCGATCTTTGATCTGCCATGAATGAGTTTTGGAAGTGTGATATACGTTCTATATCAATGTCCTCAAAACTTTTATCCAAGTTTCCTTCATTTCTCTGAATGGCCCAGATTGTGTTTCCATCCCCAACTTGGAGCCATAAGACTTTAATTTTTAATATCCATTATTTTTCTCTACCCATAAAGATGGCATTTATTTTTTGGTCTCGTTGTAGAATTTGTGTTTTCTATTCATCTAAGAAGGTAGTGTCTATTTCCACCTCTAACCAGGATTTCATGTGATGCTCAATTTCTAGGAGGTCTTGATTTTATTTGAGTCTTTGTTCCTTTCTCCAATCAATATTGACCTTTTTTATTTTTTTGATATTTTCCATAAATTGAAGGGGAGGGGATTCAGGGAGGTTTTCATTAAGGGGGGTCCAGTTAGTCCTGACTAGTTCCAAGTAATTTGGGTCCTCCAGCCAGGAAGAGTTGAATTTGAAAGGGTTGGGAGGCTTGATGAGATCAAGAGTGAGTTCAAAGTGGATGGGGGAATGATATAAGACGCCATCTGAGGAGACCCATTGTCTAAAACAAAATTTTTCATGTAGAAGATATTTTGAAAGGAGAAAATGGTCGAGTCTTTTGGCAATATGGGTGTCTCTGGTGCATAAGTTTCACCAAGTGGGTAAGATTTTTGGGCGAAGGAGATCTATCAAATTGGAATCCTCCATATTTTTTATGAAGTAGTCGACCAGAGGATCATGTTGTGTCGAGGGACCCCAAAATTCACAGGAGCTAAGGGTGAAATTTAAGTCTCCTCCCAAGATGAAATTTCCATATGAGAGAAGGGAGAAGGAAAAGAGAGAGTCCCATAATGGTTTTCACTCAAAGTATGGGACATAGGTGTTGAGGAGGAGGAAAAATGAGCGCCCAAGACGGATGCCATGGCTCGGGAGTTTTTAAGTTGTAAAGAATCTTATTTCCAACCTATGATAAGGCCTCTTGATTTCCCAGAAGCATCTAGTCTAATGAAATTCCATGCTAGAAGGGAGGAGAATAATTTTACTGCATTTTCTCCATCCAACATGGTTGCATGAAGTATGAGGATAGGATTATGAATATCAATTAGTCTCTTGATTGCCAATATTTTTGAGGGGTTGGCTAGTATGTTGTAGTTGTTAGAGAGAAAGATCATTGCAAACCCGGGGAGGGGGTGGATGCTCTAAGAGCCCCAATTTTATTTTTTTTGCTTTCCAAACTGGATTTCTGAGAGGGAATTCTTATGATCCTGCGAGATAAAGGACTTTATTCCATAGAGAGTAGGATTCTTATCAAGGTCTGGTATGGTTCTTAAGCCTCCAAGTTTTCCTGTGGGGGGGTCACAAGTATTACGGGAAGAGGACCTTAGGTTGTATTTTTAAGGGGGGGAGAGGAGAGGGCATGTGCAAAAGGAGGAAGAGAGTAAGGTGAGAGGAGATAAGGTAGTGTGAGAAGGGGAGGATGAAGGGAAGGGAGCAAAGGTGATAGGTGGGGGAGTGAAATGAGGGGAGCGAAGACTGGATTGGAGATGCCAGAGATATCAACAAGAAAGGATAAATCCAGTGGATCGTGGGGGGAGGAGGGTGTTGGAGAGTTGTGCAGCATCTCAATAGAGAAAAAAGGAGGGAAAGAGACATGAGGAGAAAAATCCTTACCCGAGGTTACATCCGGTGTCACGGAAGGGGGTGACTATTGAATACTGATTGGTCCCATCATATCTTGTGCACGTTCTAGAGTGCCCAAAGTATTTGTCAGGGGAGGTGTTGGAAAGAGAGAAGGAGGACCTTTCATAAGCGTGGATTATTTCTTGACCCATTTTCTCTTTTTTGCTGTCAGGGGATAGTCCTTCGCCAAATGACCATAGACATGGAAACAACCACATCTGAAGGGGATTCCTTTGTAGTCCAACTCTTGTGTGAAAGTGTGACCTTGATGTTATATGGATATGTAATCTACCAAGCCATTTTCAATTTTGAGGTCGACTAAGATGAGATCCATCGCCATATATCCAGTTATTTTATATGAGAGATCAACTTCATAGAAATGACCTATTGCAAAGCTGATTTCATGGAAGATTTTCTTTTTCCAAAAGGAGATCATCAATCTAACCCAAATCAGGATGATTTCCTGTAGGGCAGTGGAATCATTGAACTTGAGAGTCCACACTTCAAGAAGAGAGCCTGTGAACCATAACACTAGTGTCCAAAGAATATATCTACAGTGTCTGCTACCAATTTGAAATTCCAAGTGACCCATCCTTTTGCAAGAACAAAGTTGTTTGGCTCATACCCAAGGTGGTTGTCTAAGTTTGAAGTCATCCACGATTTTAGTGAGTTCGAGTAAGGTATTTTGCTTGAAAATATACCAACCAAGGTGGTATGTTGCAGGGTGACGATCTCATGGAGTTTTATTCTATCGTCGAGAGTGAGGTTTATCGACATGTCCCTATGCTTTATACATTTCTTGGTTTTTTGCGCATGGTCCATCTTGACGGAAAGTTTCTTGGATTCAGATTTAGGTGGCCCAAATTTTCTTTTCATGAACAGTTATGAGATCAGATTGCTAACAAACCCTCCCATAAAGGAAACCATCTAGGGCTGCGAGGGGGAGAAAATCCGATAAAAACAGTGAGTACATATCCATTGAGGGGAAAGCATTTTCTAGAGGCGAGGAGGATGAGACTTGTGAGAGAGGGAAAGAGAAGTTACATGGGGAAGTGATGGATGGTATGAAAACATCAAAGTAGGGGGAGGGTACATCATGGGAGTGTGAGCGAGAGGTCGCAGGGTCGGGGAGAATCAACGTATCTAAGGGAGGTGTAGAGAGAGATACGTCGCTAAGAGAGTGAGATGATGGCAGAGGAATATTTGAAAGATGACAGGGGAGAGCGGGGAAGTGTTAGGTCTAGATATCAATGGGGGAGGATGGATCGACAAAATAATCGAGGAGATCCTACTCCTATGATAGGTATTCCATCAGTCGGTGATAGGTGTAGAACATAAATGGTGATGTGGAGGGAGTGAGTGTTGAGGACAGGAAAGGGGGAGGGTGTGTCATGTTAGAATAATGTTGATGTGCTCATTTAACCATAGACAATGCTACACCATTGTCACCCAACCATAGGCATAAATCCACCCCCGAGAACCTTAACCTTTGACAGAAAGAATGATTCCAGGAAGACACACCATAACCAAAAAATAACCAAAAGAGAACACTTCTCCAAGGGTAGCGCACAAGAGAAAGTACCAAAAAGGCTAAAAAAAAAGAGAAACATGTACAACTGCAGTTGTTGTTGCTCCTCCTCAAAAATTGTGCATTATTTTTGGGTGACTGAGAGTGTGTGAGTGAGTGCAAAAATGATCCAAGATGTCCTCTATTTATAGTGGTTATGTCACATGTATGGGCCAACTTGTCTTCCTAGAGGATAATATCTTAATATTATATATTCTGCTGAGTTTACATGTCTTCTAGGGTTTTCACACATCTATTTAGGGTTTCTCTTGCTTTCGAAATATTCTATTCTAGTCAAAGGTTATATATGGAGGTTAATACCTCTCGCATCTACCATAATATCAATAATCCCTCTTAGCTAGGGAGGTATTAATGGTCTCAAACACATCCATCCATCTTCACATGGTATGGGAAAGACTCACATAGTCTTGTAGACCATTCTACAGGTAGCATCATCACATCACAAATGGATACACCCATGTGGACCTGTCAATCTCGTCTGGGGGGCCAAACCCACTAGAGAACACTAGAGCTACACCTCGTAATGTGTGTCACCATAATCATCATGGGATACACCTGCATGATGTTCTCACCCATGGAGACACCCATGTCGTGAGTATCATCATTACTATCAACATCATCTGGTAGCAATCTGGCATCAAAACATATCATCATAATATCCATGAGCCTCATTTAACTATATTGATGATCCATCTCCACCACCATGTGTCTAGCACCTTGGGTCATTCTTGTCCCATGACAAGAATCATGACCTCATCGGAGCCACATTTACCTCATATTTGATCCTCACATAGGATTACTCTGTGAATCCATTTAGCTCAATGCTATAGGACATGTGTGTCTAGCACCTCAAGTATTTATTGTCCCATGACAAGAATTATGACCACATCGGAGCCACAAATACCTCATGGTGATCCTCTCATAGGATCACTCTGTGAATATATTCATCCCGATGTTATCGAACACGTGAAATTTCACCTCAAGCACCTCAAGTCTTCAATCCGTCGAAGACTACGTTGGGGGCACATCTACTCCAAAGATAGATGTTCCCTATCTCCCCTGGTCTGCAACCCAGTTCCTGTGGCAATAGAGTCGGCTCGATTCTTATCGAGGATACTTACCTACTCGTGAGTTAACTACTCATATACTCGTGAGAGTTTCAAGGCCTGATGATATTCACACATATGAGATCTAGAAGCAACTTGAATCCTCAGTGCGTCAAATATTACATCTGGGCATATTCCCACATGATCAAGTCCATCTGATCAATATTGTAATATCAGCTTGCAATCATCAATACTCCCCCAGGGAAACATTTACATTCCTTCCAAGCTTGTCCCAGACAGAGGCTTAGTGCAAATGTCAACTATCTTCTCATCTTGTGGATAAGTGATGGAGCCTCACTGCTCCTTCCTGCACCATGTCTCTAATGAAGTCCTGCAAGATCCTTTGAAAAATACTCCTTACTTCATATCTTGCGTCACTAGCTATGATATATGACTGAGTGCTACAAATATTTTCTTCCCTTCTTGTCTAGAAATCCTACTCAATCCCAAGCTAAAGTAGCAACCCATATGCTAGATCTGTCTTCTGCACTCCCAATCCAAAAACTATATATCCTGGCAACCATACTTCATCATCGGAGATCAATCATATATGTTTGCACCACAACATAGGTACATGCATGTTGTGTTGTAACCCAATAATACGATAATGGCTCAACCATATACTGGTGCAAGGTGCTCTCTGCAAAGAAAATGCCTATCTCGTCACACAACTTCCTCATAGGTGTGGCCATGGAATTCTTGTCCATCATGCTAAATCTCTTCATTCTCCTCACTAAATATCTCATCTGGTGTCAGCCACACTTCTAATCCGGTCAAGATCCTTCATCTCAAACTTTGAAATTAATTCCCTCTATTTGAGAGAATCCTCGGACCACACTTCCATCTGCTACATGCCCCTTTGCATTATGCAAAGTGTCACAAAAATATGTTGGCTTCTTCTTGATCACTAACTCCCTCTAAGTCTAAATCACTCTCAAATTTATCTCTTACAACCTTCCCGGAACAAGAAACAAGAACAACAAAATCTCGATGGTATCCTCCATGGAAGATATCCTACCTGAAGTCTAGTTCAGTAACCAAGAACGTCTCCTAAAGGAGATCAACGTCATCTTGTAAACAATAAGCATTTACATAAGAACAATAATATCTCCTAGAGAGGAGATCAACAAGTGTATCTCTAGTATTAAGGGGCTAGTAAAATTATCATAACCTCAATAGATCAAGATGCAGCGTAAGATAATAATGCCATAACAACTAGAGACATATCAATTTTAAATAATCAAACCTAGATTCTTCACTGCTTGGACAAGGTATCTTGTGCATCCCCTACAAACACACTCATGCTTTGTTGGAGGATATAACTTGAAAAGAACATACAAGTGCATACCTTTGAAATTTGTAGTATCGTTCAACTTGTCTTCTAATCTGAAACTAGACACCATATTGACAAAAAGAGGTTAGAAACTGAATAAAAAAGGTTCAATGATTAGAACAAGATAGAAACCCTAAAATTTCAACTTTGACCACAAAAATCAATTTTGACCAAAAGTCAACCTTTGACTTTGAATTTGACCAGTCAAAGTTTGACTTTGACCCAAAAAATCAAACTTGGATTTTTTGCTGGATGAGGGCACTAGAGGGTGCGCTAGGCTAGGGCACACTAGAATATCCATAAATTAGGTCCAACACTTCACTTAAGGTGTCCAAAGAGTTGGATTAGGGTTTGTTGCACATGCAAAATCAGAAACCCTAGTTGCAACTGCAACTAGTGACACAATGAGCTTAACAAATAATTCCCATGCTACCTTCCAGTGGTTAGACTATCCTGAAGGTGGTGTGGGCCCATAACCTATTAGAATAATTTTGATATGCTTGTTTAACCATAAACAATTCTACACCATTGTCACCCAATCATAGGCATAAAGCCACCACCGAGCACCTTAACCTTTGATAGAAAGAATGATTCTGGGAAGCCACACCATAACCAATATATAACCAAGAGAGCGCACCTTCTGCAAGGGTAGTGCACAAGAGAAAGTACTAGAAAGACTGAAAAAAAGAGAAACATGTACAACTGCAATTGTTGTTTCTCCTCCTCCAAACTTGCACATTGTTTTTGAGTGACTAAGAGTGTGTGAGTGAGTGAAAAAATGAGCCAAGATGTCCTCTATTTATAGTGGTTATGTCACTTGTCTGGGCCGACTTGTCTTCCTAGAGGACAATATCTTAATATTATACATTATGTTGACCCGACATGTCTTCTAGGGTTTTCACAGATCTGTTTAGGGTTTCTCTTGCTTCCGGAATATTCTATTATAGTCAAAGGTTACATATGTAGGTTAATACCTCCCACAACTACCATAATATCAACACGCCGCACCCCACAATAAAATATATGAACAACCTTAAAAAAAAATTAAACATTTTATATGATCAAAAATATTGGAGATAAACTTCCACTTCCCTAGTTGACTTTGGTTTTCAAGTGTTAACAAGCTATGAAGATACATGGAATTGAGAATTAAACCTTCTTAGTCTTAAAAAAGAACTACACAATTTTTTGTCTCGACATCTTTTAGGCCTTATTTGGGCCATGTTCATTTTCTTCTTTAATCTAGGTATCAATGAAATATATTTTGATCTTCTAACTTGGGGTTAATGATCTCTTTCTTGTACATTAAATTTCTAGTACTATAATTCAAAGTGATACTAGAATACCTCGTATCCTTCATGTTAATTATCTTATGCATGGACATTAGCTACAAAATCATAGCCTTAAGTGCAATGGGTGGAAACTCAATCTCTAAGAAGAGGGTTGGATAGGGTGTATTGCTTTTAATTTTGAGATATAAACTATAAAACACTTCTAGATTTGTTCAATTTTTCTCTAGGTTTCTCTAGAAATGTTTCAACCCCAATCTTCACAACCATATAAGATAACTAGAATCACAAATATGTGAAAGAAGACTTATTTTTCCCTAAAGCCAAAAATCTTTTCTTTACTCTTGCTCTCAAGACCAAAATAGGTTTTACATCTTCCATTAATCATTTTCTCAACACTATAGTTCTAGTTGAGCTTGTGACGAAGGTTAATTCCAAGATATTTGTATGAATTAACGTCCTTAGAGTTGTTATTGTCCTATTTAAAATTAAGGTAAGTAATTTTATTGGGTTTAATGATCATAACCTTTGTCTTATCAAAATTCACTAACATACTATAGCTTGAACAAAAGTCTTTGAGAATTCTTAGTTTCTTCTCAAGATTAAATGGGATCCTATTGCATAAAGAATAAGGATGATTACTCTTCCAGTCAAAGTAGTCCCAACGCGGCCTACATCTTCCAAACATGTCTCTAACTTGTCAATATAAATTCCAGAAAAGGTAGGAAACAAAGGAAAAACGTGTTTAACCCCTATATTACTATTAATTTCTTTTAACAAATCCTCAATATTCTTAAACTTAGCAATTATTTTCTCTTAGAACCTTATGGTTGCATCTCTCAATTCAAAAGGAATATTTAGATCTTTAATCTCTTCCATAGATTATTTCTAAGCACTATATCAAAATCCTTCACAAAGTCAATGAAGCAACAAAGGAAAATGATTTTGTATTCTCTCATTCCTCTACAATAATCTTAACAATGATTAAGTGATTCACCTTTGAATGATAGCTTTTAAAACCAGCTTGGATTTTTTTCCTCGTGACTTTATAACCATAAACTAATCTTCTTTTCCAAAATAATTCTATACAAGTTGGATAAAAAACGCTAATCATAATGCTCCTATAATTTATTTAAAGAGCTATTTTTGTCAATACATTTATCATAACAATAGCTATAATACTTATATTATAAACATATTGTAATAATTTCAATTATTATATAAAAAAAATAATAAATATATGATTAAGGTTTGATTTATATGTAAATACATATTTACTATGTTGAAATGTATAAGTACTCTCATTAATGTTTTATTTTAATATTAATTTATTATTGTTATATTTGAGAACAAATATGGAATACTAAACAAAACATCTAGTATTAAAGAGATGTGAATAATTATAAGGAAGGATTTAATCTCATTAAATTTAATTGAAGAAAGAAGTTGAAAACAGAAAAGGGAAGTGGGAAATAACTAGCAGAGTCGCTAACTCGCGGTTGAGAACGTCCAAAGGTAGCGGTTGATAACGTGTGCCCCCAATATTATACTGAGAATGCGTGCCCCTAATATAAAACGTTTGTGGTAATATGAAACGTTTGACTGCATTAGGTTGATAAATAACGCGTGCCCCCAATATTATACTGAGAATGTGTGCCCCTAATATAAAACGTTTGTGGTAAATACTGAGAATGTGTGCCCCTAATATAAAACGTTTGTGGTAATATGAAACATTTGACTGCATTAGGTTGATAAATGGAACGTGACAATTACACATCCTTACAGTAATTTTTTAATGTGATTAGGTAAATGTTAAAAAGTAAATATGTTAACGGATGCCTTGATAAATGCAAGAAAGTTATGAACAATAAATCTGATCCATTGATTTTGGAGGACGACTAAGAATATGCCAGCATCTTGAATGCATAGCCATCATATTAAGGTTTAAGGTTAAATAAGGTTAAAAGATCATTAATTGTGCCCATTGTTAATAGATGTACGCCTTTCGGGGTAATAATCAGACGTAGGAAAGTAATTATTAAAGACAAGAATAAAAAAGATATTGAAAAATAGTAGTGAAATTAGGTTTTAAGTTCCATGAAGTGTTTTAAGATAAGTTTATTTTCAAATAAATTGATATTTTAATATTTTTAATGTAAGTTTGGAAATATGATGAATATTGTACTCTTAATATGGATGGATTGGATGGATTTAGTTTATAGTTACGATAAAATAAAATATATTACATGGGGCTTGGAGGAGTAGCATGTTTTATAATTCACTGTGAAATAAAAAATATTACACATGGCTTCGAGGAATATCTTGGTTCAGGGCTTGGAGGAATAGCTTTTTTTATAAGTCAATGTGAAATAAAAAATATTACACATAGCTTGGAGGAATAGCTTGTTTTATAAGGAATGACTTTACATGCTATTACAAGAAAGACAATTTTGACTAACACTTGGTTAGAAGCTTTTTGACATCATTATTAAATTTATTTTTTCTAACTTGTTACTTTATGTTAATTTGTGTTCATAAACTTAATATTAAAAAAAAATGTTATTTAGATAAAAATATTTTTATTAATAATTTAGAACGTTTTTTATAAAAAAAAAAAAAAAATAAATAGATAAAAATATTTATTTTAATAGTTTAGAATATGATATTTCATATTTAAGAAATTAAGAGAATAATGTTTTTCTAAAATACTAAGATACTTTGATGCAAAAATTACAAATAAAAATAATAATTAAGTAATATCTTCTATAGATAGAGGAAGACATTACAAGAAAAACATCAATTAGTGAAGAGTTTCTAATGTTACAATATTAGGAAAATTTTCCAAAAAAACATTCAAAGAAAAGGCATTTGCATGGATTCTTTTTATAACTAAAAATTTTGGGTGCACCACTATTTAATACACACCAACATGTATTGTATATTATAAAGTAAATTGATTATCTATATATGGTTAAGCATCAGTGTGTATATACACATTCTTGCACTGTGAAATCATAGTAACATTAACAATAGCAATAATTACAATTATAATTGTACCATAAGTGTTATAATCTCATGCATTTATATATTGAACATGCATTTCTCTAAATAAAATGCAAATTAGTGCAAAATCATTATTCTATCATAGGAGTGCATAAAACCCTTAAAATACACTAATGCATAGGAATGATTTAAATCCACTAGTGCATAAAAATACATAAAGCATAATACTATATACAAATAAATTATACAATGTGCTAATATATTTTATATTTTAGGGGCAAATTTCCTATGTGTTATTTAATTATTTTGTGGGTGTGTAAATGCAATGTTTTGATTTTTAATAAAATTTTAAATAAATAAAATATTTTTTATAATATTGATTTTTACATTTTAATTAAAGGGTTTGGATATAATCATTGTATTAATGTTTTGTATCATTTAAACAAGTATAGTGACAAAGTATACATATGTCCATTCCATATATTTAGTGGACAACAATAAATATGCATACAAATATATATGAAGCAAGTGACACGGGGAGTTTGCAGTCAAGGAACTCTCAAAGGGGGAAATTATATTAATCAAACCATTCGAGTGTGTATTTATATTGTACAATTGGTCCCTTTATATAACTTTAGGTGAACATAACAACTATGTCATAATTAGATACTTAGTTCGACCATATGCATAACTATCTCCACAATATCCCCTTAAATCTTTCCATGAATCTCTCAACCAATCTTCGTCCCTAACATCTCTCTTTTATTCTCTTCTTTGATTCTTTTGTAGACTTCTATGCTTGGTCTACATTTAATTACAAATACATCATATTATTCATGATTCACAAGTAGGAGTTAATCATTCATACTCCCTTTTAATGAGTGCTTTTGATCTTAATATGCAATGTTCAAATTTCTTGAACTGGTCCCATATTCATCTTCACCTTCTATGCTATGTCTTCATTTTCTATATTATGTGATCTTTGGTCTTATTCATTCTTCATCCTCAATATTCTTCAATTTTCATCTTGTACCTACAAAATATAAAAATTGTCTTTGTTGATGTCCATACAAAAGACTTACTATCTATAGGAATACATGGGTCACCAGCCATTGTATCCCTCGATTCTCTAGGAAACTTTTTTTCGTACACGATTAAGTAACAATTATTCAATCACAAACATTTTTTCTCTCCCTGCATCATCATAAATCATCATCTTGAGTTTTCTTTGGCTTACACGTAACCACACTCTAGGTTTTTTTGGATTACCCTCAACCATTACATACTCAAGTGGTTTCATATTACCACAAACAATACATCAAGTGATTTATGTTTGATCATGAACCTTCCTCTGTCATGACAAGTGGTTTCAAATTACAACAAACCTTGCACTGCAAAGTAGTTTTTAGAGCACCACAAACTTTTCAAAATACAAATTATGGGGGTACACTTACCACGTCACGGATTACATCAACATTGACTCAAGTACATACAATTTCCAACTGTCATTTCAGGCTTAATCTAGCTCTTATATAAACATTGAACCAAGACCATTTTGTTTCCATCATCAAAATCATTATTCGAGGACCATTAAACTTCTTAGGGATGTTATTCTTCATGGATTTCATGTTTTTTCATCTCAATTGTGAACACATTGTATTATTTTATTCTTACTTCACTTAACTTCTTTCTTCATGTTTTTGTTGCATCAAACTCTCTTCTTTTTTTGTGCTTCTCTTTTGTTGCTTCATTCTTTTTTCTTCTTTTGCTTTCTTCACTACCATTGTCTTTTTGCTTCATTTGTTCATTCCCACGAGTCTATCTTCTTCAAATTTATTTAACCATCCTCTTGTTTCATAGAGTCTACATCTACTTCTCTTTTCTTCATCTTCTTTCATCTCGTTGTGGCTACATCATCTTTGTCCAATTCTGACTCTTTTTGTCTTCCGCTTTCCTTTATAACTACAATCTTCTTCATTTACCTACATAAAATTGTGTCTTGTAGGAAGGACATCTCCATCCAACAAGACACCTATGACCTTGGCTTGGAAAACTGAATTGGTGCACCACTGTCATGATTTCTTTGACTCTCACTATGAATTTACAAAGACATCATTGCATAAGTAGTATCATTCAACCCACACCTAGACTTGACTTTGAATTTACTTTGGATATTTTCATCAACAAATTTCATCTTGACTTCAACATTTCAACATTGACTTTACCAATTACAATGACCTTTTCTTTTAACCATTAAAAAAAAATACAACTTCTTCCACACAACATGAATGTAGTAACTACCGAATTGCTCAAACGAACATATCAAATATGATACTTGCCAATTCTCAGTTATTGGACTTACAATGACAATTGAAACACTCTAAGTATAACTTACGATGACAAATGACATTCTTTCTCTATTAATTGTAAAGGATCACAAAGGTACTCGATCATTGTTTATGTTTAGGTTGTCGATTCAATCTGGAAATTTGGACCACCCACTCTTTTAATTTGCACCATGCCAACATCGACTAAACCTTTCACCTGGCGCTTTTATAAAATACATACTAACCACCATGAATTGAGAACTTTATCACCAAACAACATTTGCAAGCTCTCTAAAGCAGTCACTTCATGGATGCATATTTGATCAAATGAATGGTACCCATCAACTGATATCCATCGTGGACCGTGCAATATCCACAAATATACTACTTCGTCTTTGAATAAGAATGTGATCAGTATAGTATATTGTGTGGTTGTATGCCATAAATTGGTGAATGAGACCATAAAATCAATCATGGGCCTCTGGTTTTGTCAGTAGTAGCAATAGAACAAATAGCTCCATGTACAATTCCCATAGACATATAAACAATTTCAGATGTATTGGTCATCACTTCTCCTCGAAACTCCGCACATCTGTAGAAACCATTCACTGCATAATTATTGTTTGAGGAATTTGGCATAGGTTATTTGATATTTTTCTCCCTGAATACGACATTGTTTGGGGCACCTCTACTCATCTCTCATTTAGGAAGAAAACCACTCATGAAATTTGTTGCGAAATAGTGAAACAAATTTGGTTACAGAACTCAAACTTAATCTGCAACACCATGCTAGGCCACAATGCTAGCATGAGCAACCTTGGATTTTAAAATGTGATTTTCTGGTAAGGTTTGATCTTTTCTCTTAAAAAAATGTTATGTGAACTTTGCAACCAATTGAGTGGTATATTCGATCTTCAATTTGATTTTGTCTTTACCATACAAAAATCATATGAAATTGCAACAATGCATAGTTCACTATAAATTGCACACTTTCAAACAATTAAAAAAAGTACACTTGCAGAAATCGAAAAAAATACAAGCTTCCATATGGTGACCACCCTAATTCTGTTAACATTAGCACTGGGCACAACCCCCATTGGCATCCCAAATTTTGTCACCATATTAACTTCCTCATTCGCATTGAGGTCAGTGGCACTGTCGACTTCTTCTCCCTCGCCATCGACAATGGAGGCACAATTTTACGATGTCCGTGCAATTCTACCCATGAGATCAAACACCACAGTGGCATGTTGGTGCTCTTGTCGTCATTTTCGATCCTTTGGTGTTTCTTATCAGAATGATATTTTTTGGGAGACTTTGAATTCCAAATTGGATTGTGACTTCAACTTGGACCTGGAGTGCCCCTGTTTTAGCTTCTCTATGACATCTTTGACCTCTAGTAATGTAATTGATGAATCAAAATTAGCAGGCTCACACACATTTATTTGGTGGCTCCTTCAATAAATTGTAGGCTCACACACATTGTAGAAACCAGAGACTTGTGGAACTACTATGGCTCTGATACCAAATGTTTGGCCAAATGCTTGGCTATAATATCCAACAACAAATATACAAACATATATGAAGCAAGGGACACTAGTATACACTCAAGAAACCACTGAGGGGGGAATTATATTAATCAAACCATTACGGTGTTTATTTCTATTATACAATTGGTCCATTTATATATCTTTAGGTGACCATAATAGTTATGGCATAATTGGATAATCAGTTCAACCATATGCCTAATTATTTCCACAATATACCCTTAAATCTTTCCATGAATCTCTTAACCAATTTTTATCCCTAACATCTCTCTTTTCTTCTCATCTTTGATTCTTCCATAGACTTCTATTCTTGGTCTACATTATTATGAATCCATCATATTATTCATGATTCACAAGTATAATTTAATCCTTCAAATAGAATAAAAAATCTGTTATGTTATATAATATTAAGGGATAAGGAACCCTTTAACATACAAAATGGGACAACATAAAGGTTTGTGATAAGAAAATGTCAATAAATAATTGTTACAATTATTAGTAACCCATTTTCATACCAATTGGGACAATGTGTCCACGTTACAAAATGTTTAATCTTTATAAACCACCATTCCAAATATAAAAATTGTAACAATTAATTATAACGATCATCATTCATTACTCTAACTATTCTCATAGCTAAATATGCTTGCATGCCTCATTTCTTCATCAATTGTAGGGGATATTATACTTCCAATGTTATTTGCAATGTTTGTTGATTAGCTTGATTTTTCTCTACCACTTCATGTTCCATCTACAAACTTAGAAATAAAGTGAATGGGTGTATCTACATTTATCATATTATATATAGGATGGCATAAATTAATAAGCGTAACATAACATCAAATGCTTCATAAACAATACACATTCTTGCAAAGTCATGCTTCAAGCAATGTTTCAACATATTTTCTAATGGCTCCACTCCATATTTTCTTTCGTGTGAGTTTTATATGTCATGACAAAGTATAGATATAATTAAAAGTTTATTTTTGTCCCAATATTTATTAATTATGGGATGTAAAGAAACATAGCTACTTAC
>ML796226.1:33797-46021 GCA_009831015.1 Picea engelmannii
GGAAGATCCTTCTAGAAGCGAAAGCTTCTATTAGGTCTTCTTACATCTGCCTTATTCTATTTTATTGAAAGGTCTTATTAATATTGACCTTTATTACATCCGAATACATTGATCTACCTATGTGCAGGTTAGGACCTTAACATACTTCAACTAGATTATATATTCAATTATATTCAATGAACAATGAACAATATTAGAAGAGTTACACCAATACACCCCAATACACCATGCACAATATATGAGAAATAATCAATAGTTATTGTTCAAGGGAATGAATGACTTCCAAGGGAAGCTACGACTTCCAAATATAAAGGGAGGGATAAACCTCCAAAAGGAAGATACAATCCTCCAATATCAAGAGAGGTTTGACCTCTCCATCCTTGGCCCTTCCTTCCACCCAAGAATATATGAGAGATAATAAAACTTTACATTAAATTATCACCATCAACCAACCATCACATAACACCTGATAATGCTTCCTGAGACTTCTTCAACTTCTGCAATTCTTCACTTCTTGGAATAATTTGATCCTATAGATAATATTACTCAATGTATTCTATGAAAGTCCTCCAAGTTTCACTCCTTGAATCCTCCTAGAAAAGGAGTTATAGAGAAAATGGAAGACCTTATTCAATTTTGGTTTATTCAGGAGAGTGAACTTGTACAGAATGCCCCACGCTCACTATTTAACATTAGATTCTAAAATTTCTACACATGAAACTACATCCCATACTCTTTCCAATGCAATTGGTCTCACGTCATTTGGATTCTCTATGAATAAGGTATGACTTTTTTACTCGGAACACATGTTTATGACTAGCTTCAGGACTAGTCAAAAAATCTATCTTCCACAAAGTGTATCTCCAAAATTATAGTGAAAAAAGAGCTAAAATTTTTACCACAAGTACCTCAATAGCCTCCAAATTTCACCATCTGAATCGTTCTAGAAACAAAGTTATAGAAAAAATGGTAAGATGACTTGTAAATAACATACCTTAGAACAGGTCACCAAAAGACTTCATCCTCCCTTGAAATTCAGCCTTCTTTAGTTCATATTTCCTCAGAAATTCGACTTATATCTCCTTTTTCATTGATAAACTTGTGTGTGTTGAAAAATGAATGTATAATGAGATGTATTTATACCCTTTATGTCACTTCCTTTTAACATTAGGGCCAACATGTAGTTTCAGATTCAATTCACATTGTCATCTTCAAAAATTCATTTCTCCTCAATCATGAGGATCCATGTTGTTATCACATGAAGTTGTCATGGGTCTTTTGCAGTTTTTGTAGTCCGACCAAGTCCTTTGTTTGCACAAAGAAAAACCATTAGCGCCATCTACATGCGCATTTTTAATGGATCCTAGAGTTGGTGGACGGATAAAATTTAGCGATGGTGCTAAATTTAACATGTGTGCCTAGATCACAGATCGTGACCAGATCAATGACCACGCTCCATTTTGGGGCCCCAACATGCTCGGGTGTTAAAATCCTTGAGAGGGCCGAAATCTAAACCATGATATTGCAGGAGAGCTACATGGCAGAAGGTGGTGAATTTCGGGCCCAAAAGCGGTGTGGGTCCAAACCGCTTTCAACGGCCCCAAAATCACGTGCTCATTTAGCGTCGAATCCAATAGCATCATGTGGTATCCCCCTAATCATCAAGTCTCATCTAAATCCTGAGGTGAAATCAGTTAATGAACAAGGACTAGTAGTTGAAACCTCGACTCACTCCATAAATAGAAGGTATGGAGGGTCTGTCCCTAGAGACGGAACTGTCAGCCTGAGGTACTACGATGGACAGTTTTTCCTACAGTCCCATGCTAATTTGAGCTTGCGTCTAACAAAAATATACACACATATTCTGACATAAGGATGCACAGATGAAGAGCCTTGGATGGGATGGCTAGATGAATCTCCTGGTGTTTTTCCACTGATCTGAGTATAAATAGATCAATTTAAGAATATGTTATAGTCGATGGTTGAGCAGAGCTCCCTATTTTGTAATAGTTTGATAGTAGAGTTATTCTCTGGTTATGTTTGATACCTGAGAATTTATCATTAATAGAAGTCGGTTTCTTTCACTTTCTTGTTTCCTATTGTGCTGAAACACTCGTGCATGGATGATCCAGACGAGATTTTGTAGTTGTATTGTAATGGAGGTTTGATTATAATTTTTCTATGATATGTTTCAGTATTTTATTTCGTTGTCCTATTTCCTCTTATGCTAAAATGCTCGTGCATGGATGATCCAGAAAAGATTTTGTGGTTTCATTGTAATGGAGGTTTGATTATGATGTTGTTGTGATGTGTTTCAGTATCTTAAACTTTAGTTCAAGAGTTCTCTTGTGCATGAGTTCTTCTGCACCAAGCTACTTGAAGGATGGATGCTTATGGCAGACTTTTCCACTCTCCTCATTAAGTCTTCCTCCTTCTCACCTTTAACCTTAAACCACTGACTAAAGTTAATGAGAACTTTATTTTCTTATGCATTGCTAGCCCAATTTTCTGTGTTAAAACATTCTTACATTGAGATTTGTCCATTTGACCTCCAATCATAAACCTTCCTCCACAAAAAAATTTGATGGGTACTGGGCTTATCCCCCTACAATTTGAGGGTGACTATCAATGATAACATTCTTAGTGTCGTTGTCAGGGAACGAATTGAATACATTTCCTTGGGATTGAATGACAAAGCAATATTGATTATGAAGGTGCATCAGAGATCAGTACCTT
This sequence comes from Picea engelmannii, assembly GCA_009831015.1. Classification (NCBI taxonomy): domain Eukaryota; kingdom Viridiplantae; phylum Streptophyta; class Pinopsida; order Pinales; family Pinaceae; genus Picea; species Picea engelmannii. The sequence goes on from ML796226.1 coordinate 36,534, forward strand.
GAAGATTGCAAATTTCACCTGGCGACTCCACTGTTTCAGTTGTGGCTCCCAAAGGCAGACACATGAGGTCTATTCCACATATACCTCTGGAAACACCTGAAGCCAACCTAGAGAATATTTTCAAGAAAGGAAAGACTTCTCAAGAAGGACTTTCAACTGATGTACCAGGTGATTCTGGTCATTTACACGATTCTTCTTTTACAACTCCAGTAGTGGTATCCAATTCTCCTTTTATACCATCTGCTGGAGTTTCCAAAAGTTTAGATTTTGAAAACTTTCCTATTGAACTTCCCCCTTCTAGTCTTCAATTGGAAGGAGAAAGTTTTGAAACCCTCTTTTCCCCTGATATTGTAAAGTGGTTTAGACCTAGGAGCTTAGAAGATTTTCCCACTTTCAGTTTCCCTACTCCTCCTCCTATCAAATTTGTTGTAACTAAATAGGGGGAAACTTCTTTTCCTTTGAACCCTATACCATTATCATCCAACACTCAACTGCTTCCCCTTTCCCCTAGAAACATAGTTGCAGCCTACCTATCCGAACTCCATCTCCCCCTTGTTCTCCTACAGTTCACATCCCAATGGTAGGTGCTAATATTCCTGGAAATAGGATGGATGTCATAGTGGCTGCTATAGTGGCTACTAGATATGCCCCTCTTATTTTACCTCAGCCTATGAATGCTCTCCCAGTCGAAGACTACCTTAAGTGCATGCCCAAGTTCACGAGGGAGGAATACATTACTATAGAACAACACCTTTCATCTTTTTATAGTTATGAAGATAACCTTAACAATGAAAATGAAGATGTGTGGATGAGAGTATTTGTACAGAGCCTTGATGGTGAGGCTAGGAAATGGTCTAGGAGCTTGACTCCTGGATATATTGCTGGGATTGAAGCTTTGGATGATTCATTCTTGAGGCATTAGGGGGATAAAAAATATTTTCTTTATTACATTACAACAACATTCCCACTGAAATAATACCTACAGAAACCTCTGCTAATATTACTTATGCCACCTCTTTTGACCCTGATTTTTGCCTCTTGTTGAGAGAAAGAAGAGCTACCTCTTTAGCTCATATCCAAGATGTAACCCTTGAAGGAGAGTCCAATATAATGGAAGATGACAAACTTAGGAGTAAATCTGATAGAGACAGAAGAAAAGGTAGGGTTGAAGCTTCAACCACTGATTCCCACCCTCAAGTGGATGAATTAACAAAACTGATAAAATCACTTTCTACAGAAATGGAGAAATTGAAGCTTGAAGGAAAGCATAGCTATAGGAACACCTAGAATGTTGATAATAGGGGTAATTTCATAAGATCTAATAATTCCCCTCAGATCATCCAAAGAGATAAAAGAAATAGGGATAGGGATGATCAAAAAATCCAAGCCCCTCTCTAAAATAACCTTGTTACTGATGAAAAAGGAGAGGAGGAAGAAACTGACCATGAAATCCATTGTCTTGGTGACACCTCTTCATCTCCTCATTTAACCCAATCTGCATATGAATAGCCTCTCATGGATAGCCAACTAAATGAACCGAGAAAAGGGCCAAGGACCAGTGGAAATCCAAATAGATACAACCTAAGGTCAAAGAAGAAAGAGGGGAAGCCTGGCATTTCTGATCAGCCTACTAGAGCAAAGAATCCTGTTAAGAGTGTGGCAGCTAGCAGCAAAGAAAAAGAGGCAAAAAACTCCCAGGCAGTGGTTAAGAGCCCTACCCCATAAGTTAAGGAGATTTTGAAGCCTCCCTCCTCTTTTAGCTTTGAGAACGAGATTCAAAAAATTAAAATCCATGTACCTTTTTTGGAGCTAATTAAGAATGAGGAGTTTAAAAGGTACCTTTCCAAAATGTTGTAGCCTGAACCTTCCTCTAATTCCACAGATTCAGTCAACCTTCAATATGAAAAACCATTTGTCATCCTGGGACCTTTGGTAGAGGATATAGATGATGTGTCGCCCCCTTTCTACACATCATTAAAAATTCATGATAAAGTGTTTCACAACTTCTTGATGGACTCGAGGGAATATCATAACCTCATGCCTAAAACTTTCATGGATGAGATTGGGTTGGAAGTTACAAAAACCTACCATGACCTATACTCATTTGATTCCAAGAAGGTGAAGTGTCTTGGGGTTATTAAAGACCTTGTTGTTTCCTTCTTCCAATTTCCAATGAAAAGTGTGGTCATGGATATTGTGGTCGTTGATGTCCCCCCTAAGTTTGGGATGCTCTTGTCAAGATCTTGGATCAAAATAATAGGGGGAAATTTGTAGATGGACCTTTCATATGCCACCATTCCTATGTTTGGGGGAGAACATAGAAGGCTTTATAGAGAGGCACAATTAGCCTACATCATTAGTGATGAAGAAAATCCTACCAACCACCCTATTTTTTCAGTTGATATTGATCTAAGAACCAATATGTTATAGATCATTGATGCTCCTCAAACACCTATTGAAATCATAAAGCAGCCTATTACCTCTGGCGAAGATCCTCCTCTCAATACCTATGTTTGGAAGATATTTTTTTATGGATCCTCTTCTAGGGAGAGTGTTTCTATTGGCGTAGTCTTTATTTCCCCTACCCAAGAGGCCATATCTTTGTCTTACAAGCTTTAATTTGAAACAACAAAAAATTTGGAAAAATATGAGGCTCTTGTTTTAGGTTTGAGGGCTACTAAAGACATGAAGATTGAAGAGCTAGCATTGTTTGGATATGTTGAGTTAATTGTTCATCAAGTCAAAAATATGCATCAAGCTAAATACCCCAGGTTGAGGACCTACAGAAATGAAGTTTGGGATCTTGTTGATATTTTCTTCTTGTCTTTTAATATCTCATTTGTTCCAAGAGAGGAGAACATTATGGAAGATTCCTTGGTTGTTTCAACAAGTAATTTCAGAATTCCTTTGCCCCATAAACTCAAGTATGATGTTGAAGTAAAGTATAGACCCTCTATTCCTAAGAATGTCAAACATTGGAAAGTTTTTGAGGATGATCTTGAGATAAAAATATTTCTTGAGACTATGGATGCGTTTTCTGCCTTACATATTGATCAAGATCGTGATGCTGAAAAAGGCCCTCATAATGATATTTTTTTGAATAAAATTGTTGACCATCATATTGTTTAGTTGCCCAGTGACCATATTCCAAAAAGACTAGTCCCCTTGGATAGATTGTTTGATAGAAATGATGTTGTTGTAAAGGTTAAAGGTTCAACTGAAAATGTTGAGGTGGCTGAATGTAATTTAGGTACAGAGGAGGATCCAAAGTATGTTAAGTTTTCTAGCGGCTTGTCAAAGGAACAAAGGGATGAGTATGTTAATATTTTAAAGGAGTTTGTTGATGTGTTTACCTAGAAATACAAAGACTTAAGAACATATGACACAAACATAATTGAACATAAGATCCCTTCGAAAGAGGAGACCAAGCCTTTTAGGAAGAAACTCAGACAGATAAATCCCATGCTAATGCCTATTATGGAAAAAGAAGTGAAAAAATTGTTGGACACCCAAATCATCATTCCTTTGAGATATTCAGAATGGGTGGCTAACTTGGTTCCTGTGAGGAAGAAAAATGGGGAAATCAGGTTGTGTGTTGATTTGAGGAATTTGAACATAAGATCCAGAAAACATAACTACCTCTTTCCAAAGATGGAGCACATTTTGCAGAGAGTGATTGGTTCATATAGAATGTCTATGATTGTTGGCTTCTCTGGCTACAATCAGATCTATGTCCTGCCTAAAGATGGAGAGAAGAAATCCTTCACTACTCCTTGGGGCACATTCATGTATGTTAAACTTCCCTTTGGGTTGATGAATGTGGGGGAGAACTTTCAACGAGAAATGGACATTGACTTCATTGGGGAGAAGGAAAAGTTTGTAGTCATCTATCTGGATGACATTACAGTGTTTTCAAAATATGACAAAGAGCGTTGTCATCATTTGAAGAAGGTCTTCCTGAAGTGCAAAAGGTTTGGTCTCTCTCTCAATCCTAAGAAATATTTGTTTTCTATGAAGGAAGGTAAATTATTGGGGCACATTGTGTCAGCCGAAGGAGTAAGAATTAATCCAAGCAGAGTAGAGGCCATCCAGACCTTATCTTTTTCTAGATCTAAGAAAGAGGTTCAGTCTATATTGGGTAATATAAATTTTCTAAGAAGGTTCATCTATAACTTTGTTGAATTAGTGAAGTACATTACATCCATGCTTAGAAAGGGAAATGAGGTAAAATGGATTGTTGAGTCTAGAGATTTTTTTGACCAAATAAAAAAGGCTTTGACTAAAGCACATGTGCTCATCATCCCTGACTATTCTAAGGAATTTTTGATATTTTCCTTTGCCTCATTTGACACATTAGCTAATGTTTTGCTACTGAAAAATACAGAGGGGTTAGAACAACCTATTTCCTTTTTCAGCAGAGCATTGAGGGGTGCATAAATGAGATATGATATCATGGAAAAGCAGGCTTATGCTTTGGTCAAATCCCTCAAGGACTTCAGAATATATGTTCTGCATTCAAAAATTGTTTCATATGTCCCTTCAACCTCAATGAAAGAGATATTGATCCAGCCTGACATAGATGGGAAGAGGAGCAAGTGGATTGCTAAAATTCTATAATTTGACCTTGAAATGAAGCCCACTAAAGTAGTGAAAGTCCAAGGTTTAGCCAGGTTGTTGGTGAATCAAATTGCAAGGCCTTGGGGGTTAATTTCGTGAACATAAACTCATAAAATCAGAAAGCTGAGATTGTTGATAAAATCTCTCATGTCATCCCAAGCTTGGCAGAATGCACTTGGTATAATCACATCATACATTTTTTGTAGAAGTTGCGGCCTCCTGATGGCTTGGACAAGAAAAAGGTGAGAGATTTGAAACTCAAAGAAATCAAATATTGTCTCATTGATCAGATTTTGTATTGGAAAGATCCTCTTGGAGTTCTTTTGAGATGTCTAGATCCATAGGAGGCCCAAAGGGCCACAACTAATTTTCATGATAGATTATGTGGGGGCCATCAGTTTTGGAGGACCACATATTATAATATCATTGGATCTGGGTACTTCTGGACTAGCCTTTTTACTAATGTTTGTGAAAATATTAGAGCTTGTGTCAAATGAAAAAACAATTCTGGAAAGCAACAACTCAAATATTTTCCTTTGAAACCTGTGGTAGTTTCTGGACCTTTTCAACAATGGGATCTTGACTTCATTGGAGAAATAAACCCAACCTCAAGTGGTCAGCACAGGTGGATTTTTATTTCCACTAATTATTTTACCAAGTGGATAGAAACCATTCCTACAAGGAGTGCCTCCCACAAGGTAATCATTATCTTCCTTGAAGATATCATGTCCATATTTGGTTTCACAAGTAGGATTGTTACTGAGAATGTTGCCTCCTTCAAATATGAACCATTGATCAAGTTTTGTGAACATTATGGGATTACATTAATCCATTCTACTCCTTACTACCCCCAAAGAAATGGTTTGTCAGAGTCCTCTAACAAGCGCCTCATAAAGATCATCAATAAATTGTTAGAAGACAACAAGAAAGCATGGGATTCAAAGTTGAAATTTGCATTATGGGCTGACAGGATTACAACAAAGAGGTCACTTGGTGTTTCCCCTTTTCAACCTGTATATGGGGTTGAGGATATCTTTCCTACTCAGCTCGCCTTTCCTGTGGAAAAAATTCTATAGGACTACCAAGGAGAACCTGATAATATGGTGAGGAGGATACAACATCTGGTAGAAGTACATCAGACCGGGGAGCAACTACTTGACAAAGCTCAGGACCATCAACAGAAAATAAAGCGATCCTTTGACAAGAAGATAAGCAAGGAAGATTTTTAGTTGGGTGATCTAGTGCTCAAATGGGATGCACCCAAGCAAGACAAAGACAAACATGGTAAATTTGAAGCCTTATGGATTGGTCCTTTCAATATTTTTGAGGCATTTTCAAATAACACTTATAAATTGCAGAACTTGGAGGGTTCTGAAGTTTTTTGTGGCCCTATCAATGGGCACTTTATGAAAAAAAAAAATTCTTAAGCCGTGATTGGATTTCCATCCATTGTAGGTACCACTTTCTCTTTGATTTTTGTTTGAATAAGTGACCCCATAGCCCTAGGATAAGACACTAAAACTACTTGTTATTGGCAACCCACAGGGAGCATGCCATCCCATGTGGAGAAAATGTTATCACATGAAGTTTTCATGGGTCTTTTGTAGCTTTTTGCAGGCCGACCAAGTCCTTTGTTTTCACAAATAAAAACCATTAGCGCCATCTCTATGCATGTTTTTAATGGATCCTACAGTTGGTGGAAGGATAAACTTTAGCGGTGGGGCTAAATTTAGCAGGTGTGCCCATATCGTAGATCATGACCAGATCAATGACCACACTCCATTTCAAGGTCGCAACATGCTCGGGAATTAAAATCCTTGATCAAGACAAAATATAAACCACAGTATTGCGGGAGAGCTATGTGGCGGAAGGTGGTGAGTTTCATGCCCAAAAGTGATGTGGGTCTAAACCGCTTTCGACGACCCCGAAATCACATGCTCATTTAGCGCTAAATCCGATAGAAACATGTGGCCACCCCCTAGTTTTCAAGCCTCTTCCAGATCTTGAGGTGAAATCAGTTAATGAACAAGGATTGGGATTTGAAACCTCGACTCACTCCATAAATAGAAGGCATGGAGGGTCTGGTCGTAGAGACAAAACTGTCAGCTTGAGGTACTACAATGGATGGTTTTTCCTATAGGCCCATGCTAATCTAATCTTGCATCTGACATAAAGATACACACACAGTATGACAGAAGGATGCACAAATGAATAGCCTTGGATGGGATGGCTAGATGACTCTCTTGGTGGTTTTCCACTGATCTGAGTACAAATATATCAATTTAAGAATATTTTATGGTCTATGGTTGAGCAAAGCTCCCTATTTTGTAATAGTTTGATAGTAGGGCTATTATGTGGTTATGTATGATACCTGAGACTTTCTCATTAATAGAATTCAGTTTCTTTCACTTTATTGTTTCCTATTGTGTTGAAACACTCGTGCATGGATGACCCAGACGAGATGTTGTAGTTGTATTGTAATGGAGGTTTGATTATAATGTTGCTATGATATGTTTCATTGTTTTCTTCTGCTGTCTTGTTTCCTCTTATACTTAAATGCTCGTGCATGGATGATCTAGACGAGATTTTGTGGTTGCATTGTAATGGAGGTTTGATTATGATGATGGTCTGATATGTTTCAGTATCTTAAACTTAAGTTCAAGAGGGCTCTTGGTATTGATTTCTTCTGCACCAAGCTGCTTGAGGGTCGGATGCTTATGGAAGACTTGTCCACTCTTCTCATTAAGTCTTCCTCCTTCTCACATTTAACCTTAAACCACTGACTGAAGTTAATGAGAAACTCATTTTCTTATGCATTGAAAGCCCAGTTTTCCGTGTTAAAACATTCTTATGCTGAGCTTTGTCCATTTTACCTCCAATCATAAACCTTCCTCAACAAAACATTTTGATGGGTACTGGTCTTATCCTCCTGCAATATGTGGGTGAATCTCAATTCTAACACACGTGATTTTCTACATACCACCAGAAGCGACATGATTTATACTATCCATCCATGGGTGTTGTATCTTCATGTGTAATTTCCTTCATGTCTATATACTTCGATCAACTGTGGGGTCCAAAATACAATGGATAGGGTTGGCATCAATGAATACAACCAATGAATAGGTTTGACATCAATGCCAACAACCAATCTTCTAACACTTTCCATATACCATATGCATGAGTAGTTGTGTCATCTTGTCTTGTCCTGCATCCACTGAAGCAATCAATTTATTTTTCCACTATTCAATAGCTTCCAAGGTGGTCTTGAGATGAGTCTTTCCCCTTGATAAGTGCTCTTATGTCTCTTGCAAGTGATGTTGCATGTCAAATTGTTTTTTGTCAATGGAGCGTTTCATTTCCTGAACTATTATTGCAAAATCAATCATGTTGTCGCACAATCTGTACTTTCCCAAATCCCAAGGCAAGTGACACAATATTGGTGTAAAAAGGGGGTAATCCTATCACTGTCACCTCAATAGGATACCCCTTTCTGTTTAGGATAAGGATAAATCCACTCCAAGGGAGACGTCCCAAGACCTAGGGGGTTTGAGGGAAGGAAAAAGGTAAGGCTAACCACCCCTCTCTCTAGGTCACTCAAAACAGACTTAAGTATTGTTGAATTAAGCAAAGGAGAATAAAGTGTACCTGCCCCTTACCAATACAATAACAAAAGTTATGGCAGCAACAAGTGATGATGAATGCTTCAACAAGACTTCAAGTTTATAAAAATGACTTCTACCATTCAATGTATGAAGTAAATGATATATATATAGCAGTAGTAATTAATTGATGACAATTGTAATAACATCTAGAAAATGCACTTGAATAGAAAATATACCAAGATATTGTGAAGTCTTGAAATGATAACAGTTGTATCATGCAATTTCTAGATATGTTTCAATCATAAAATAAACTCTAGCAAGTTGCCAATGATAATTGTAGCAACATCAAAATAAAGTAATGACAACAGTAGTAAAACCTTCAGAAGAGTATTTAGAAAGGCAATTTGATGCATACTTTAGTATTGATTGATTCTACCTTGCATTATACAATTTCTGGGATGATTTAAGTGGTCAAACAAGTTTGGATAAGATGCAAAATGATGGTTGTAGTAGTTATTATAACAACAACATCTTAGTGGTTAGTAATTCTAGACTAAGTTATCAAGTTAGGTAAAATTTAGTAGGGTATCAAGCAAAGGATTGAGTTTTAAAGTTGATGATTCTTGTCAAATGGATAAGGGATGAATATTAGTTCCTTCTAGGGGTGATGGAGTCAATGTTAGCAACTCTCTCTAGGGTTGGTAATAAATGATATGCACAAAACATAAGAGGGAAAGGAGGTTTGGGAGGAGTAATACCTTAAGTCCTCCTAAACTCTTGACCTCAAGAAGGAAAGTCGTTAAGGTGTAGGAACTTATAATCCCTAGCGCCTCCTTCTCCTTAGACTTCTTTTGGATGGATGTATTGTTAAGAACCAAATACTTGCATAAAAAATGCACCAAAATAGATCCAAGAAGAATATATGAAAACCACACTTTTATTATAGAAAACCCTTGAGGTAGGGAAACACCATACAATGGATCCTATTATGTAATGGATCCTCTCTTGTTCACTTTCCTCTTCGAGGGGGAAAACTCCTAATGAGCTTTAGACCCAAATACAATACTTCTCTTCATATCCCATTACATTTCTTGAACCCCTTTATATAGTGCTATCATCACCTAAGAACATTCTAGAGGAGGAATCTTCTAGAAGTAGAACCTTCTAAGAAATCTTCTTGCATTTATTATATCTAACTACCATAGTGGTCCTTATTTAATAATATAGTGGACCTAGTCCACCTTACATTGAATGGTCTCTGCTATT
>ML796226.1:47628-59355 GCA_009831015.1 Picea engelmannii
AAATAAACTTGATCAAGGCCTCCAAAGTGATAGCACTTTAGGGCTTTGGAGGTTTGAAAAATTAATAGATCAATTTAATAAGCTTGACAAATGAAAAGTAAGAGAGTAGTACCTTAAGTTTCTTACTTCAAACATTAATTAGGCATGCAATTTCATAATCTCATATGAGTAAGAAAACCATACCATAACCATTTAGACAATGAAAAAGTAAAATTCACTTAATTTCACCAAGAATATTCATGCAAAACAATGCTAGATTGCCAAAATACTCTAATAAATTGATCCAAGTTCCAAAAACAAGTCTTATAAGATATGTGCCTTCCTTATTTCATCCAATAACTCCATAATAGGGAGAAACTTTTAGTCCCCTTGTCTCCAAGGGACAAGTCATGATGAAAAAATGAATGTACTTTTGTTTATTTATACCAAATTGTGACCTTAATTAACATTTAGGTATAAAAACAGGGCCGACCAAGCCAATTTACAACAAAAATTTAATTCTGACACGATCTAAATAAATTTCCATCTAAAATCACCTCCAAGGGTGATGAAATGGCTCTCTAGGGTGATGTTGAGGCCCATAGGTGGAACATTGAGAAAGGTAGATGAAATGCTAGGCCTCCAAAGGCCCAAAACAAATCCCAGACGTGCCACTGCCCTTATGAATGCCTCCAAAATGATAACCCTAGCTCATGGATGATGTCTAGGGACTCCAAAGGCCAAGAGCCAAGTGGGAGGAGCATGAAACCCTGGGTATGACTCTTCCAAAGTGCCTCCAAAGGAAATGACCTTCTTCATGTTGATGCAAGTCAACAATATTTTTCATGCCCCCTGGTTGGGGTCTCAACATCCATTAGTGACATTTGAGCCCCATGAAGGTCTGAGCTAATCATCCCCTTATGCACATCTGTCCACCAGGAAAGTTTCTGTAGAGACAACAAGTACTTCCTCTCGGGGTCCATAAGTCACAACGAATATAGCATTTAAATCACATCTAATAATTAAATCACCTGAACATGTGCATCAAACCCCCCTAACCCCCAAACAAATGCCCAAATATGTTATGCAATTTGAAAAGTTTTGGTTTAGAGAGAGTCTCAAGGTGTCCTATTGAGATAGTCCCCTTTAAGTATGGGGTGTTTCCCAGGTTGATTCTAGTCCAAGTCATGCAAATGTATGACGTTTCACGGGTTAAACCTTTGGGCATGGGGTGTGTTATCACATGCTAATTTTCATTAATTTTTCCAAAAGCATCTTGTCCTTGTGCTATCTTTCAACTCATATTTTAAAACTTTTTCACCAACTCCGCCAAGCTCCCATCACCTAAATCCTTCACTCAACTAATCATCCAAAATAGTCATGTCATCCATGAGTCAAAATTTTCACAAATATCCCAAACCTATATCTAGCCTAAATGCTTATCTAAATCCCTCGGTTCCATCACTTCATTCATTATTACCCTTATTATCATATTCTCATTGAAAATTAAAAATATTCCTTTTATTAAGCTTAATCACCCTTATCCTATCCACAAAGTCATATGATAAGTCTCATATGCCCAAAATCCTTAGAAAATGGAAAAGGCATTTATTATTATTAATATAAATATTTTTATATTAAAATATTTATATTAATATTTAATCCAATATTTAATTCATGACCTCACATCAAATCATGGGCACGAATCTCAGTTTTTAACATTGAAAAGTCAAAGGGTGGATGGAGAACTAGCGCAGAGGTTAATTATTTGAAGGCGGGCTGAGATTTGGACTGTGGTTTTTGGTCGGGGAGACGTGTCCTTACGTGATGCATTTCAGGGGTAAAGCGAGTGAACTCAAAACCACTTTTCTCCAGCCTGAAATAATAAATGCAACCATTTATCATATGGTTTATGTGCGGCATACTTTCCATGAGTGTGTTTTAATAATAATTATGGAATTTCCAATAAATGAAATTCTTCCTCACGATGAAATTGTTTTACAGAGGTAAAATTCAATTTTTACAAATTAAAGAGATTAATGTTTATTTCCATGGAAAATAATTAAATGGGAAGATGCACATGAAAGGAATACTTGGATAATTTTTTATCCAAAGGTTTTACAGAAGTAAATGAAGATGCTTAAAAATATTTTACCAAAGATGGTAACCAAGACATGGTTTTCAAAACCATGGGAAACAATCCAATCAATGGTTTTCACAGTGAAACGGTAAATTGGAAAAAGCAAGACACAGTAAATGTTTTCCACAGTAAAATGGTAAATTGGTAAAAACAAGACATGGTTTTCAAAACCATGGGAAGCAAGCAATAAATGGTTTAAAAAAAAAAAGGGAATGAATTAAATTATGAAAATTTAATTCTACGGGATAGAAAAATATTTGGGAATTATTTTTATTCAAATATATTATTCCCAAGTATTTAATGAGAATATGGATGAATAGAATTAGATTTGAAAGAGTACAAGTGACATTTCAAAGAGAATGTGGCAGAGGAAGGAGCTGAAGCGTTAGAGGAATCGATAGTTGGATCATGAAACGTTTTTTTTCTGAAAACTATCATTTGTAATAATTGTACTCAGTTTCAGAAGCTAAAACGTTTCAGTTCAGCTATTGTAATTGATTTCAAACTAAAAGAACTCGAATTGTATAAGTATTAGAATTTCCCAATGTATTAATGGTGGACAGAAGTGCAGGGCACAATTCTAGTTGTTCTGAACTCTATTTTAATTTTTTGGAGCTAAATTGAATACATATGCAGAAGCTTTTGAAGTCTCTATAAAAATATTCTAATGGTGGTGATATGAGTTTTGTCTTCTCTCATTGTATGTATTTCTTGTTTTCTTTAATTCCATTTACACTGTCTTCTGTTTAAATTGAATAGTCAAAGGACCAGAATTCATCTTGTGGTGCTCACGGATAAAGAAATTTAAACTGTATGTATTTCTTCCTAACTAATTCAGAATTCATTTCATTAATACTTTGATGTAGTTACTTGTTTTTCCCCTTTCCTCTTACACTCTCCAAATTTCAATTTACAACTCAGATTCATTGCCTCATTTAGCCTTTATCCTCTGGAGAGTTCTACTGACCAGTCATTGTTTCATTCACTTTCAGAATTTCGACTCCATGGCCCTGAGTGTCCCTCCTCTTCTTGGCCAACAAAATTATATAAAAAAACCAAAACAAACTAAATCTAGCCACTGAATGCTAAATAAATATCAAGTGACACAAGAGCAGGCTAGTACCCATCTCTAAAGTTGCTTGAAATAGTTACCTCTATTGTTTGCCTATTAGCCAGACAAAATTTACAGAGTGTTAACATTTTGGCACTATTGTCGGGGAGTGAAGGTGAAATCCTCCCTGGGAGAAACGATAAAGTTCAGATCTGAGTATTGATGGTGAACAGTATTCAAACACAGATAGGTTGTACATCATTCACCTGGCGACTCCATTTTCAAGAATCTAGAATTCAAAATTTGTATGAGGACTCCACTGTCCAAAGACTCAGTAGCCTAAATATTTTATTGATGACTCCACTACTTCAAGATGGATTACAGATCTGTAAGGTATGATCCAATGAATCTCTCTCATATTCCTGGCTTTCCAAATTGTATTCCTCACATAGATTGGCAAAAATATTTTCCTAAATTCGAAGATGGGAAAGGAAATGATGTTGCCTTGCACTTGATTAGATTTCACATGCACATATGTAAGTTGGGGGTTGAATTTCATGAGGATGTTTTGATGAAAATGTTTATGGCTACTCTAGAGGGAAAAGCAAGATTATGGTACGAAGAGTTAAAACCAGGAAGATTACACTCTCTTAAAGATTTACATATAACATTCTTTAATCATTATGGAGAATTTGATCCTTCATTCTTGGTGTTTGAAGATTGTTGTGAATTTTGTCAACATTTCATTAAGTACCTTGAAAATGTTTTTGGTGATGAAGAGTGTATGAATGATGAAATCATAGAATCCCTTTATGAATATTCATCCCAACAACAAATAGTAGCCCCTCCTTTGGCTAAAGATGAAGCTGATCAAGAAATTATTGTTAAAATTCATTGTCCTTCTCCTAAACTTGATGAAGATATTCAACAAGACAAAGTGTTTCAAAGTTGTCTTTCTTCCCCTATGAATGATGTGGTTGTTCAAATTCTAAGTGGTCCAAACATGGATGAGGGTTCTAAAAATGCATCTATGGAGACTTGAATAAGTGAACAAACAAATCACATAGAGTTTCAGGAAAGCAACAAAACAGTGTATGCCACTTTCCAATCAGAAATACAGAAAGATAATGAAGAGGCAATTGTTTTATTTGATTCATTTGAAAATCATGGTTTTGAAAATGCATCCATGGGAACTCTAGACTTTGAAATAGTTCATGATGTTAGCTTTTCACATTTGAAAGAAGATTATGAGCAAGAACTTATTCCCCTTCATTCATTTGAAAGTCAAAATGACAGTCCTCGAGCAAATTTCCAAAAGTTTAATAAAACCAAATCAGAATTGTTTGATGAACAAGAGGCTAGCCTTGAAGCACATAATATGGTTGTCATATTTGAAGATGTTCAAAAATGTATGAATGTTTTTGTTGATATGCATGGAAGATTAGACAAACCTATTGCTTCCATTTCATTTGAACATGTTCTCAGAACTGAAGAAATAGAGAAAGAACAACAAAAATTTATGAAATAGGCTTGTCTTTCTGTTTTTGTTCATCAAGAAGAAATCATTTTTCATGGTTTTCAAGATCCTATGGCCATCCTATTATAGTCATCAGTGAAGGAGGAGGTTTTTTTACTCATAAGCTCATATTTTGGATTCAATTTTTGTTTCCAGTTGTTCTCTTTTACATTTGTTTGCCTACTTAAGAAAAATGTGAGCAGAGGACAATCGGGAAGCCAATTGCTTGATTGGTTGCATTGGCAGTTTAGAAGCACTTGATTGAGTATTCATTTCATCATTTTTATAGTATATAGGAGTGTGCGAATAATCTTGTTGGTCAAACATTTTTCAGTTTGGATTTTCGATACTGTGTATAGTCAGATTTTATTCAGTGTTCAGTATCCAGTTGAGAACAATGTGTAGAATTTGGTTTTCAGTAGACACTGGTGACATGTCAGAGTAGGGTACACACACATGTTTTGGGAGCAACCCAATGGATCAGACATCGGGTCTACGAGTTCTTTGATACCTCACTGGGAGGATAGCATGCCCATTTGGAGCCAATGTTATCACATGCTAATTTTCATTAATTTTTCCAAAAGAATCGTGTCCTTGTGCTATCTTTCCACTCAGGTTTTAAAAAAAAATCACCAGCTCCATCAAGATACCATCACCTAAATCCTTCACTCAACTGATCATCCAAAATAGTCATGTCCTCCATGACTCAAAAATTTGACAAATATCCCAAACCTATATCTGGCCTAAATGCTTATCTAAATCTCTCGGTTCCATCACTTCATTCATTATTACCCTTATTATCATATTCCTGTTGAAAATTAAAAATATTTCTTTTATTAAGAATAAGCACCCTTATCCTATCCACAAAGTCATGTGATAAGCCTCATGTGCCCAAAGTCCTTAGAAAATGGAAAAAGTGTTTATTATTATTATTATAAATATTTATATTAATATTTAATCAAATATTTAATTCATAGCCTCACATCGAATCATGGGCAAGAATCTCAATTTTTAACATTGAAAAGTCAAAGGGTGGATGGAGGGCTCACATACAAATCGGGTGAAGAACTATCACAGAGGTTAATTATTTGAGGGTGGGATGAGATTTGGACTGTGGTTTTGGTTAGGGAGACGTGTCCTTACATGATGCATTTCGGGGGTAAAAGCAGGTGAACTCAAAACCACTTTTCTTCAGCCCAAAATAATAAATGCAACCATTTATCATATGGTTTATGTGTGGCATACTTTCCGGGAGTGCGTTTCAATAATAATTGTGGAATTTCCAATAAATGAAATTCTTCCTCACGATGAAATTGTTTTACAGAGGTAAAATTCAAATTTTACAAATTAAAGAGATTAATGTTTATTTCCATGGAAAAGAATTAAATGGGAAGATGCACATGAAAGGAAGACTTGGATAATTTTTTATCCAAAGGTTTTACAGAAGTAAATGAAGAAGATTAAAATTATTTTATGTCAATGTTTCATGGAAACCTGCACAGGAGATCTAGCTAAAGCAAGTACAAACAAACATTATCAAGAAAGGAAGAGAGATTCAATATGGAAGAATGAGAAAATATATTCACACTACTCCAATGAGTTGATGATTGATACATAGATCATGATCAATATGATTACAATGAATGAGTGGAATACATTCATATATAGGGAAAAGCATTCCAAAATTAAGAAAATAAATCAAGAAGTTAGATTTCGTTAGGAATGCATGCATGCATAATAGTGATGGTAAAAATAGAAAGTCTAAAATAGAACTACTCAGTTAACTCCCACTGAACTAGTGTTTCCAAAATATAAATTTCTCCAACACCCCCCCTGAACATCACTATGGAACAAAAAATGAGTCCTGTCTACTAGGCCATTTTAGGTACTCATGTACAATGCAACTAATGAACACTAAATAAAAGTGAGGAAAGAGTGAAAACCACGTGGGAACAAAACCCCCCCTCAAAAGATAATGTATCAAAAGAACAAAATGATAGCTACTAGGCAATTGTGTTATTCACTGCAAGACGATCCCGCAAAGTCTGAAACTTCTTCTCACTGAAAGTCTTCGTGAAGATATAGAAATCTTTATGGATCTGATGAATTCCTTTGGCAACCTATCTAGCCTTGTACCTCTTGATCCTGTGGACCCATCTACACCTGAAAATATTCCTTTCTGGTGGAAGTGGAACCAGATTCCAAGTCTGGTTCTATAGGAGTGAGTCATACTCCTTCTACATGGTTGCTTGCCATAATGGATTTCCCACAACCCTATTGTAGTTCTATGGATCATTAGATTGAACCATATAGCAATGCATGAGCATTGCAGGTGCTATAGCGGGAAAATACCTCTACGGACTACACCAAGTTTCTAAAGTGCAGGCAGAACTAACTGTCTAAAGTCTCCTAATTTTCAACAACTATCCTGTCATTACCCCACAATCATACATAAACGACAAAGTATAGGGATCCAGTAGGCATACCTTAAACTCTACGTCTGGTGTCGATCCCTTTGCGCTTAGTTGTTTCTCGACTACAGATCTCCTCCCAAGGCCAACCTGCATTCATCGAAAGACAAACAAGAAACTACAAGCATGCATTATATATAAGGATTAGTGGGTTAGATATCATAACAAAAAATGTAAGCAAATCATAAAGATTTAAGACATCATTTGGCGGGACGGAAAAAGTATTTCTTTATATTAATCTCACAAAAGTCGCTTACAATATGAAACCAACAACTGCTCCTCAAACTCGATCCTGGGATCCTCTTCACCATGAACCAACTGTTTCCACGTATTCTTCTCCTCTCCAGTTCTATCTAGGGAAATGGTAAGGGTTTGTAATGGAGGAAGAAGGATTTCTGGCTCAAACTCACAATGTGGTTGCAAAATATTGGGGCAAAGGGGGAATACTGAAATGGACAGAGTTTATATTCTCTAGTGTGAATGGGACCCCAACACCTTCTTTTATAGGCCAAAAGAGATAGTAACAATTGGGGTGATTGGCTATGGGCAGTCAAATGGTTAGGTAACAGCCTGAAAACCTGTATCCCTTTGCAATTTTCATTTTTCGCTCTTTTTGTGAGTGTACATGGGCTATAGTGGTGCAGCAAGTGTGTGTACGTGCGCAGTAGTGATGTAGGGAACATATGTAAATGTGTTGACCTTCACAGAATAGATCTAGCTAAATAATGATACACACATTTGCAAAGAGAATTGGAAAAAGAAGAAGAAGGAGAGAAAGAATGGAAAGAATTCTCATTAACCGTTGTGAATAATGAATAATTTACACATGATATACTTTGTATAACTCAATGAGTTCGAATTGAGGTGAACCAAGTCACCATAGTGGTGGTCTAGAGTGATCTGGACACACACCAGTAGTTACAAGAGTGAACTGCCACCTATTCTAGTCTCTCAGGCAGTTACGGGAGTGAACTGCCACCTAGTTGAGTTAACTAGTCAACTAGTCTTCAGTTAACTGACTGAACAGAAATTAGTGAGGAGTTAACTCAAGGAATCAAGGCTAATGTGCCACTTTGGTGATGATACCAAGGCAAGGTCAAATTAGCATGGTGATGATCTCAATGTTGCATGGTGATGATCCCAATGCAACATCTAAACTCAACTCAACTAGTCAAACTAAAGTGTGAACTGAAAGAGAATATTCTCCAGGTGGAATATTCTCTCCTAAAATATAGGAGACTGGATAATGACTAATTATGACTAATGAAAAAATAAAAACCTTAGGAAAAATAAATCCTAGGTGTGTGTGAAGTAACTCCAATACCCCCCCTGAACATCACTATGGTGAAAATAAAGATTGGATCTCGGCAACGAGGCCATGTTAGGTACCCAAGTACAAAAGATACATTGAAAATAAGTGAGGAAAGAAGGAAAATATCATGGGAAACCCCCCCCCTCAAGGTACAATGTATGTAAAAAAGAAGAACTACAGTTGCTAGGCAACTGTGTCCTTCACTCCAAGACGACCTCGCAGAGAATGGAATTTTTTCTTAGTGAAGGTCTTGGTGAAAATGTATGTCGTTTGTTCTACTGAAGGACGGAACTATAAGTTGATGATCCCCTCATGTACCAAGTCCCAGATGTATTGCATGTGGATCTTGATGTGCTTCGTCCGCTACCTCTGAACCAGATCTCTGTAGAACTTCAGAGTGCTCTGGTTGTCACACTAGATGGCGATCGGCTGATGAAACTGAATGCCCAACTCAGTGAGAAAATGTTGTAGCCACATAGCCTAAATGGTTATGTTAACTACCCCTCTGTACTCTGCCTCGACTGAATATAGAGCAATGGCATCTTGCTTCTTGCTCAACCAATAGATAGGCTCAGAACTAAGACTAAGTGAGTAACCAAATGTGGTCTTGCGATCAATGCTATCACCAACCCAGTCAGAATCAGTAAACCCAATGAGATATAACATAGAGTCTATTGCATAATGAATCCCAAAGGTGATGGTGCCCTATATGTATCAAAGGATACGCTTTGCAGCTTTCCAATGTAGCTCATGCGGCTCCTGCATGAACCTGGAAACTGTGCCAACTGCATATGAGAGGTCTGGTCTGGAGTGTGTGAGATACAACAAGCTCCCCACTAGCTATCTGTACAGTGTGATGTCAACCAGTGGAGTCTCTCCGCCATCCTCAAGTTTGACTCCTGATAGGAAAGGAGTCAGAGCAGACTTGCAGTCTATCATGTGAAATCTCTCAAGGAGATCTCGTGCATACTTGGCTTGAGACAGTTTGATGCCTGATGCATCCTGACTGATCTCAAGTCCAAGGAAGAAGTGTAGCGGACCCATGTCCTTCATCAAAAACCTATCATGAAGAATCCTCTTGACTGTAGCAATCGCTGAAGTCGAGCAACCGGTGATCAACAAATCATCGACATACAGAACTAAAAGTAGAAGTGAATCAACCGTCCTGAGCATGTATACATTCGGGTCTGATTTACAACATACAAAGTTCTGTGACAATAGGTAGGAGTCCATCTTGGCATACCATGCCCTCAGAGCCTACTTGAGGCCATAAAGTGACTTCTTCAGTTGACAGACCAAAGATGAGTCCTGCATAAATCCCTGGGGCTGCTCCATGTAGATATCCTCAAAGAGATCACCGTGAAGAAATGCATTCTTCACGTCCATCTAATGGACTTCCCGTCCCTTGGTTGTCGCAATGGAAAGTGCCAATCATATGGAATCCATCTTCGCTACTGGAGCGAAGGTCTCATCATAGTCAATACCATGAACCTATTGAAAGCCTTTGGCGACAATCCTGGCTTTGTATCTATTGATCTATCCATCTACTGTGCTCTTGGTCCTGTGGACCCATATTCATCTGACAAGAATTCTCCCATAAGGAAGGGGAACCAGATCCCAAGTCTGGTTCTCGAGGAGGGAATTGTACTCCTCCTGCATCGCAGATTCCCAAAAAGGATTTCTAGCAGCCTCGCCATAAGACTGTGGATCTAAAGACTAAACCAAGAAAAGATGCCTGGAAGGCAATGGTTTAGTGGCAGTGAGTGCAATAGGAGGATCCTCGAAATCATATCGAGTCCTCCTAGTATCGGATGGATCACCAATGAGATCCCCTACATCCTGAAGAGTAGTTTGTGCCCACTTGGGCCTCTACTTGAGCTCTGCGACTACATCTAGATGCTATGACTCTGCATCTGACTGTACTAACTCTAAATCTAAATCATTTGAGTCCTCTGAATCATAACTCTCATCTAAATAAGTGCCAGCATGTGCATGCTCATCATCTCGAGCAGGTGGAAGAGTGAAGGTGTTTGCATGCGGCTGCTGAGGTACATGCAAGACACTTTCCTCAAATTGGACACTACACTCAATTATGAGCTAGTCCAAGGAAATATCAATAAGATGATATCCCTTCACACCGTCAAGGTATCCAACAAAAATGCACTCATTTCTCTATGGATCAAGTGCCTTCTCCTTTTCAGAGGGAATGCGGGCCCATGCACGAGAACCAAAAATGTGAAAGTGGGTCACTTCTGGTTTGAGGCCACTCCAAGCCTCGTAGGGGGTCTTATCCTTGACAGATATATGGGGAGATTTGTTTTGGATTTATCTTGCACAGTTAAGTGCTTCGGCCCATAGTCTCTGTGGCAGTGACTTTGCATGCAACATGCAAGATGACATCCCCTTTAGAGATCAGTTTTTCCGCTCAACAACTTCGTTTTGTTGCGGAGTGTAGGGAACTGTATGTTGCAACTAAATCCCTACCTCATGGAAAATATTGTGGATCTCATGATTCACACACTCTCCCCCATTATCATTTCAGAGGACTTTGATCTTCTTTCTGGACTATGTCTCAACCAAAGCTTTGAAATCTTTGAGGTGTTGAAAAACCTCAAATTTTTGCCTGAGAAATTAGATCCAAGTAAAACATGAGAAATCATCAACAAAAATGAGAAAAAACCTCGCTTTGTTGATGGATGGATGCATAAAAGGACCCATAAGGTCACTGTGGATTAGATCTAAAGGTGCAGAAGCTCGCTGAGACTTTCCCTTGTCGAATTTCTCTTGAGGGTGTTTTCTGAGAACACATCCCTCACATACTCCCTTGGATAAATGGATGTCTGGTAGACCATCAACTAATCTGTGCTTGCTAAGATGTGGCATGTATCTAAAATTCAAATGTCCAACCCTTTCGTGCCATATCCTACTACTTTCATCAGCATGAGTAAGCAGTAAAGCAGAATTAGGTTCAATGAATTCAGAAAATGTATACAATCTAGACTAATGATTTACCTCACCGGTAGCAACCCTAGAGTTGGTTTGCATGTCGTATATGTCCATGGAATTTGGTGTGAATACGAATTTCTTTGTGGTGCCAGAATTTTTCTTCTGATACACGGAGAGAAGGTTGACAGAAAGCTTGGGAACATGTAGCACGTTCTCGAAGCTTCCGTTGGTGAGTTCAATCCTTCCTTTGCCAGTGACTTCGTGTTAAGCCCTAATATTGGCTCATTACCCTTTAATTGGGGCATATTAGAT
>ML796226.1:64918-110798 GCA_009831015.1 Picea engelmannii
TTCCCCCTCAAAGAGGCTTATTATCTGAAATTATCTCTTTTTCAAGGCATTGAGTACTTTTCCTGAGGTTTTTATATGCTATATTGATGTTTGGTTCTTAACACTTCGACAGAAGAGTTGTCCCCCATCAGAATAGGAGGAACTTTGCATGCATACAAAGAAGACTAGACTGCTTATGAGGCAGCCATGTGAAGTGATCCTCTTGAATCTACGATCCAAGCATCGGGAGAGGAGCTGATGGCAATCAATGCATGGCTAGAATTGTCTTTCTTGGAATTCAGATCTTCTGAATTCTTCTTCTTTGCACCCTCGGGGATGCGATCTCCAGGGTTGTTTTGCTGAAGTATCTGAGACATCGGATCTATTTTTTTTTTCATGCATGTGGATTCCGAATGGAATCCTTTGTGACAGTATGTGCTTTTCTCTCCTTTTCTTCCCTTTTCTCCTTTGGATCCAGAGGCATCAGTGAAGGGTTTTATGTACCCTTCCTTCTTCGTATGTGCATGAGATTTATGCTTATATTTATCTTTATATTTCTGATATTTGTGGCTACCATCATGCAACGTGAGTGCATGCGCCCTTGGGCCTTTGATTGTGCCCATGTTGATGAGCTTGGTTTGCTCTTGTGTCAGGGATTCGATAAAGTCCTCAAGAGAAGGCATCTTCCAAGTGGCTCCAGAGGTGAATCTGACAATATGGAATGTGGATATGAATACAGAGAATTCAGGTCCAAGATTGGAGAGAATGGCGAGAACTATTTGTTTCTCCTCCTTCAATTTATCAACCCCGCAAGCTTTGAGTTGCGACAGTAAATCCTTGAATTTTGTAAAGAAATCTTGGATATTCTCGAAGATTTTTGGATCCAATGTGAGAAGCTCCACCTCCAACATGTGTCCCCTCATCTCATACTGTTTTCCAAAGATCCCTTCCAATATGGTCCAAGCTTCATTGGGAGTCTTACAGGAAGATATATGAAAAAGGAGATCGGGAGAAATAAGACTGCAAATTGTTCTGAGTGCCTCATCCATGCGATTTAAGTACTTGGATTTTTCTATGGATGATGTCAGTTCTATATCTGTATTCATGGCTAACCTATACAACCCTCTGGATCAGAGATCTATGGCTATTTTCTCCTTCCATGCAAAATAGTTGTAAGGTGTAAGAATGAAATCCTTTTGGAATTCCATCTTTCCGTTGTCTTCAATCTTTTGTACCTGCAAAACTATTTTGGTGTAGCTTTTTCTTAGCAGTCCATTGGATCTGATACCATGTAAATATGTTGACCTGCACAGAATATATCTAGCTAAACAATGATACACACATTTGCAGAGAGAATTGGAAAAAGAAGAAGAAGGAGAGAAAGAATGGAAAGAATTCTCATTAACCATTGTGAATAATGAATAATTTACACATGATATACTCTGTATAACTCAATGATTTTGACTTGAGGTAAACCAAGTTTCCATGGTGGTGGTATAGAGTGATTTGGACACACACTAGCAGTTACGGGAGTGAACTGCCACCTATTCTAGTCTCTCGGGCAGTTATGGGAGTGAACTACCACCTAGTTGAGTTAACTAGTCAACTAGTCTTCAATTAACTGATTGAACAGAAAGTAGTGAGGAGTTAACTCAAGGAATCAAGGATAATGTGCCACTTTGGTGATGATACCAAGGCAAGGTTTAATTAGCATGGTGATGATCCCAATGCAACATCTAAACTCAACTCAACTAGTCAAACTGAAGTGTGAACTGAAAGAGAATATTCTCCAGGTGGAATATTCTCTCCTAAAATATAGGAGACTAGATCATGACTAATTATGACTAATGAACAAATAAAAACCATAGGAAAAATAAATCCTAGGTGTGTGTGAAGTAACTCCAACAACGTACACCTTCAAAACAATTGTTTTTTAGAAGAGTTGTTCAATGATGGCTTGGCAAAGATAGCAAGTAAGATGGCCTGATGTCAGGTATGCATGTCTGGTGCAATTTAGGGTTATAAAAAATGCCCCCTAATGTGTGAGGTCAAAAGAGGATCTGATGGATGAAATACATTACAAATATTCACTAACGTATGAAGCGAGTGAGCCCAGGGACCATAGTTCAGAAGGTTCCATCTGCAAAATAAAAATTTGTCTCATCGAGGTGGGCATACCCATGATCGGGATGAAACAAAATCATGGATGCCAATCAAATACACTGCAGATCCATGTCATATAACTATATAAAGTGTAGCCACGAGCAGTACACAGCAGATCTACATCTCAAAATAAAAAAATATACATGTATAGTATCCATCTTCAAGAAGCCAATGATGCCTGATGGTTGGAGATGAGGTCTTCAGAGCTCGAGAAACAACTTTAAAATATCCAAAACTCGGGTAGGAGTGTAATATTAGTGTACGACTTCACTACCCAGAGGTCTTCAACGACTTGTCGGGAACAGACAAGAGGATCTTGGTGATCAGGTAGAGAACTTCATTGATTTTGAGCAAGGACTTGATTGGAATTTCGGGGTGGTCGGGCATGAGGACAAGAGACAAACTGCAGAAGGCACAACTCAAGTTTAGTAAAACTTCCCATGGACAAAAGCACGACAAAATATGAGACTCAGGCAGCATGGCATTGACAAAAGTTCACGATGTAGGAGGTAATGCGAACTCTCCATATGTTTGGAAGGATAACCAAACGAAGGAGGAAACGACTCTATGTAACGATAACAAATTACTAAGTTCATATTGGATCCTAGAGCTTGACGAACAAACAAAAGGATGTGCTTTGTCCAAGGGCGACTCATTGTGTTGCCAATAAAAATAAAATACTTGTCCCTTCCTCTTTTTAGGGTATATTTGATTTTTTCGTCTTTTTCAATAATTTTGGGAAGCTTGAAAAAGAATAAAAGAATGCTACATTACAAAGGAGGAACGAGTGTCGCAGACATACTATTTCCAAATGCAAGGAACACATTGATACTCAGAGAAAGGGGACATATGCAGGAAAAGGACACTCAGGAAAAATCCTCCATGGGTCAATGTGTCAAGACGCAGAGGCAAAGTGCTACAAAGCTTCCGTATAAGGCATGCTTCAGATGGTTCAGTTGAGAGAAACATGGAGCTGACATTAGGCCAAAGACGCGGGGTTGCAAATGAGATTAATGAGACACAATGATAACGTCCTTTGATGTAATTTTAATGAGCCCATAGAAGGTAAGCTCAAGAGTTTTTCATTTTTAGAGAGTCTGAAAAAGCATAAAAGGAGACTACATTTTTCGAAGGTAGTCTAGTCGGTTCAAAAAAGGGGTAAACTAGCACCGAAAATACGTCTATTCAAAACAATTTTAACGAGCATGACAAAGACAAGATCACTCGGCGATATTTTCATATTTAAGGTGTCTGAAAAGAGCTTAACTATGGACTCTGTAAGGGATGTTCTTCTTTGACCAATTTAGCGAGTGTGAAGAAACAAGGTCACTCGACAATCTTTTCAATTTTAGGGAGTCTGAAAAGAGCTTAACTATGGACTCTATGGGAGTTCCTCTTTTGTAAATTTAGTCCCTCAGGCCCAAAAAAGGGTTAAATTTATACCTGAGAATACTCTTCTAGAGAACTGAGGCTCCTAGAGTATACCTTTGTTCATACATTTGACTATCCGGACCGAAAAAGGGGTAAACTACTGCCGGACAGACGTGCCTTCGAATTTTAGTTTGGCGAGCGTGAAGCGAAACAAGATCGCTCGGCAATCTTTTCATGTTTAGAGGGTCTGAAAAGGGATTAAAAGAAGACCCGTTGTTTTGGGAGTCCCGAGGGTAAAATCAAGAGTGATAACATATCAGACATGTGAAGGCCCAAACTCGTAATCAAGATAGGACTAAAAGGACTCCCAAGCCTAAAATCACTAGCAACGACATGGACACCAAAATGCAACCAGGATCTACCTAGGGAATCCATGTGAAGGTACACTCTACCACTAAATTATGACACTTCAAGAGTAGCAATGATGTTTCTGTGTCGCAACTCAGTGGGGTCAATCCTATGGAAAAGCGAAAAAGACAATGAGATGCAGAAAGTAGAGGTGGAATCCTGACTTAGATGCAAAAATTTGGAAAAATGAATTTTTACCAAAAGACCTTTTAAGAATGACCCAACTCTCAAAAAGTTTCCCAATACCCAAAGTAACACGTATCATAACATCCCACAAGAAAATAAAAAACCATACTAAACGATTTTCAAGATAGAAAAAATGACAAAAAGGTCCAAAAAATGACAAAAAGGGGCTAAAAAGTCTATAAATAGAAGTTGGCAGCTCATTATTGCCATTGTAAATTGAGAATTGACAAAAAGGTCAAAAACACCCCTTTTCCAAAAAAGTTGATTACGGGAGCTTCAGTGGATGAAACAAACTTTCGCTTGGACCAAGTAAGTACAAACTAGCCCCTCCTACATTTTCATTCTTCTTTTTTGCATTTCTTTTTGTTTTTTGGGGGGGCATTGACCTTTAAAGAGGTCATCCCTACGTGTACATGAGTTGTCCAAGCACAGCCTATGTGTGCACGCGGGCAGAAGATAATTTTCCCACGTACACACGCGACTGTCGCCAAGACAACCTATGTGTGCACACGGGCAGAAGATAATTTTCCCGCGTACACATGCGACTGTCGCCAAGACAGACAGTGTGTGCACGCGAGCAGAAGATAATGTGTCTGCATACACACACGACTGTCACCAAGATAGCCCGGGTACACCCTCCAATAAGTGGAAAAAATAAAAAGCAAGAGTTAACTCCCTATGACTTTGTCATTTTGCAGGATGTATGTTCATTGGAGAGAGAGGGAGCATGAGGACATTGATTTTTTGGTCTCAGAAGACCTTGTTGTTGTCATTGTTTTATCACAATGTGGGTTGTTAAAATTCTTCCAGTGTCTGTTCATGAGGGAACAACCGAGGTTGGTGAATGCTTTGATAGGTTACTGGCATCCTGATGCTGAGGAATTTATGCTCGAGGGGCATTCGTTGACTCCAACGACTGAAGAAATTTACTAACTGACTAGTCTCTTGAGGAGAGGTGATCTAGTCAAGTTGCGTACTTTTCCCCCGTGCCTCACAATATTGAGGAGTTGATTGGACTCCATTGTGAAGCTGGCACTGAGAAAGTAGGTTCTTAGGTACCTATACACAAGATCAGCAACCTATCACTAAAAGTGATAGTTCTACTCATTGGGTGGATCACTGGATCTGTGGATTTACCTCAGTCCTCCCGGGCGCACATGCATTGTGTAGTGCAGTGCTTAAATGCACGTATTTTTTACTAGAGTACAACCATGCTAGATTGCATGAAGAGACAACTAACAGAGTGTTGGATACAGTAACACCAAAACTTCGGGTTCGGGACTGTTTTATGTTCCTTTTTCTTTGAGAGGGTACCCAGTCTCAGTCCTCGAGAGACGATACGAGGGCACGTGGCCTCTCTCCCAGCATTATGCAGATGGGCGGCTCTGTTGCCATGACAGGGGGGAGGGAGGACCATCGAGACCTTCGATGATAAATTTTTTGACTGGTGGTCTCGACAAATTCCAGCTATAGAGGATTACCCCTATGATGGGATCGACTTCTCTAGGGATCTTGATATTCCCATACCTCCCAGAGTAGAACGAGGAGAGCTAGGTATGTTTTTTTTTCAAAGTTATTTAATTTTTATTTCTTTTTATATATATCATTTTTATGTGTACCAAAGTATCTGAAAACTACGTATCTGTTATGTACAGATGTGGGACCAGTTCGTCCAACACACTTCTCAAGGACCAGGTGGCGTCCTCGACCAGAGGCAGGACCAACAGCAACAACAACAGTGGGGGGGCCTCCAGCCAAAGAGGCTGAGAGAGTATTAAGATGGGTGGAGCAGAACCTCACTGCGCTCACTCGTACATTCCCTATGGCAGAGATCGAGGATCTCCCACCGTCAATGCAACCTCATGTAGTTGGGGTTCCACGGACCTGGGTCCAACTCTTCCAGCATTTGGTGAACATCATTGTTTACTACAGCAGGGCCAACAGGCCCCACCCTTAGCTAGGCTGGACTACTTATGTGTCGAGGGAACCTTTTGTATATTTTTGAGGGCATAAGCCCTGTGAATCTTACTGGACATATTTTTGAGGTGCTTACGCCCACCCATGTACTCTGATATTTTATATATATATATGCATATTTACATATTTTTAAGTCTTATGGATTACATTTATTTTACAAATGTATTTACATGTGTGTGTGTGTGTGTTTTTTCTTATATGTGTGAAATATGCCAATCTAATACATGATTAGCTAGAGTATCTGTGATTTGATTAAATCTCCTAGGAACATGGATATACGTAATGTAATAAAAGCTTCGTTCTAAGAGATGTACCCTAAGGAAACATCAGTGTAGAGTAGGATGGTAAATGTGGTAAACCCCATTTAACTGGGACACAACCAGTTGAGCGTCTAAGTATACCCAGAGGTGAGAGATACCATGTGACAAAACATCACGAAGAAACTCTAAGACTGTGTTGTATTCAGAGACATTGTTTGTGGCGTCACCTAAACAGATACCTCCTGAAGATAGAAACTCGCCCTGGGGTGTGAAAATCACCCAAGCTGAGAAATAAAGTCTCTGAATGTGTCGTTTAGCACCATCCGTGAACCCAATGAACACCTCTGATTCACTTGACATCTGCCATAGTGAAAAAGATGACAAAAAAAAATGACATGTCCATAAAACCAAAAGAAAAAAATAGAAATAAAATGTATAAGAACTATACATATGTACAAGAAATCACCCAAGGAGACCCACCTATGAGTAATACTTCTTGAGGTAGAGCCCATTTCTAGGCTCCACCAAAGCATTTCCCTCAAAGTCCACTAGAAGATAAGCGCCCTTCTTTAGAACCTCCTTCATGATGAAAGGTTCGAACCACATGGGTTTGAACTTTCCTGCCCCCAGGGGATCCTTATCTTGGTCATAGACTAGGACAAGGTTGACTTCAGAGAAAATTCGACGATGAATGGACCGATCATACTGACACTTGATTTTTTTTCTGTGAGCCTCGTTAGCCAAGGATGCATCACGACGCTGCTCATCAAGCTGCTCAAGATATAATAAACGCTCTTCAAGCGGTGAAGTGTCTGGCAATAACTGTACTGCCAACTTTAGAGACATGATCTTGCACTCTATAGGAAAGATTGCTTCCAGCCCATAAACAAGTTGAAAAGGTGAGAAACCAATTGCAGTCTTAATAGATGTTCGGTAGGCCCATAATGCTGAGTACAACATCAAATGCCAATTTGACTTGGCCAAATTGATCATTCGTTGTAGAATAGTCTTAAGGGACTTATTCATAGCTTCCACCTAACCATTCACTTGTGGGTAGTAGGGTGATGAATGTTCTTGCCTCAAACCAAGCTTTGACGTTAACTCGGACATCATTTTATTCTGAAAGTGACTGCAATGGTCAGTGACAATCTCTCTCAAGATGTCGAACCTTGCTATTATCTGGTTAAACAAAAAGAGAGTTTATGTCTTGTTGTCATATTTAAATGTTGGCATAGCCTTGACCCACTCTGTGAAGTAGTCTACTTCTACGATGATATAATGGTGCCCCCTTGTTGAAGGGGTATTGCATGTAGCGTAATCAATCCCCCACTTGGGGAAGAGACCAACTTTGATGACAGGAAACATGGGAGTGGGGTGTTCCCTCATCTTCTGAGAGAAGATCTGACATGAGTGGCACTTGTTGATCAATTCAAAACAATATTTGATTAATGTCGGCCAAAATTAACCAACTCGTAGAATCTTTTGGGTTCTTTCCAACCCAGACAAATGACCACCAAATGATCTGGTGTGGCAATCATTAAGCACAATTTATGATTCTTCATGAGTGAGACATCAGCGAATGATGAAATCTACACCTCAACGATACAGAGTGTCCTCGAGTATGAGATAGTTCTTGGCCTGATGGCATATACGGCGACGCTCATCACGAGAAGCAGAGGTGGGGCACTTCCAATTCTGGAGATATACTAGTATATCTCCATACTAGGGGTCCAAAGACATGATCAAAAACATTTATCCTTTAATAGGTGTCTCCTCGAGTATAACATCACCTGATTCGACTGGAAGTTCTGAGATGAGTTCCGCAAAGACCAATGACTTTTTGGATTTCGCCGAAACAAAATCCAAGTCAAATTCCTGGAGGATAACTATCCATATACTGATCTTTCTGCCGATTACATGTCGTGTCAACACGTATTGAAACAGATTCACAATGGAAATGACGGTGGTCTTGCGAAACAAGATGTAATGACAGAACCGTTGGACAGCATGAACTGCTGCCAACGCAAGTTTTTCAACGTGGGAATAATTGATTTCTAGTCCAACCAAGCCTCGGCTCAGGTAATAAATCACGTATTCTAAGAGAAAATCATCCTCCTGAACCAACACCATATCGATGGTCGACTCTGCAACGACCAAGTATAATAAGAGATATTTATTATAATTGGGTGGTCAAAGCAGAGGGGCAGACGTGAGGGTGCGTTTCAACACTTCGAACGAGCACTGAGCAGCTTCGTCCTAATGAAAAGGAATGTCCTTCTTCAGTAAACGCATGAAACCCTTTGTGATATCGACATAGTTTGCGATGAAACACCGTAAAAATTTCACTTTTCCCTGTAAACTCTGAAGTTAAGGGATTGTGCACGGGGGAGGCAACTGAACTATCACCTCAACCTTTAGAGGATCGACCATGATCCCCGTTGTCGAAACTATGAAACCTAGCAGACTACCCAATGTTACACAAAAATTGCATTTGTTTGGATTCAATCGAATCCGGTAGTAGTGACATCGCTCAAAGATAAGTCAGAGGTGTGCAGGATGATCATCTCTCTTACGAGATCGTGATGCTAAATCATCAAGATAAGCCTTGACTATGTGTTTGAGTTTGTGGAAAGAAAAATACATGGCCCATTGAAAAGTAGCTCCAACATTTTTTAGACCAAAAGGCATCTTCTGATAAGCTAATGTACCCCACAGACAAATGAAAGTGGTTTTTTGAAGGTCTTCAGGCTTGATCTGTATCTGATTGTATCCCAAAAAACCATCCATGAAAGAAAAGGCCTCACAACCTATGCATTCATCGACTATGTGGTCAATAAATGGCATGGGGGAATTATCCTTTGGACAGACCTTGTTCAAATCATGGAAGACCATACATACGCGAATCATAACCTTTTTTTTGTTCACTGACACAGGATTTGACACCCATTAAATCAATTGGATGGGGTATATTAAACCAGCTTTGAGTAGTTTATCTACTTCATCCTTAATAGTTGTTTCTTTCTTAGGATTAACCAAATGAATCTTTTGTTGGACTAGCTTGGCATCAGGATATGTCATGATTTCATGTTCGACGATTCTTGGATCTATGCCTCGCATTTCCTCGTAAGAATAAGAAAACAAATCACAAAATTATTTAAATAAATCTGTGTAGATTCAAATCTCCTCGGGGGAGCAGTCCGCTCCGATGAACATATTCTCCATGACGCCAGGGGTTTTGGAGATATCAATAGGTATCATTTTAGCAATGGTTGTAATATTTCCTTCAGCGTAAAAAATGTGTGTAGCCAAAGGATTGATATGAAAAGCCCTATCTCCAGTCATAGTCAAAGTGAATTCACTTGCTTCAATTCTTCTTAACTCTGGGAGAAAATAAGATCTGTGATGGAGATCATCCCAGGGTCTGTCTAGACTAGTCATTGCCTCAATAATTGCCTCTTCTGAGGACAAGACTAATTCTAAAGAATTAGTATCGGTGAGGGAACCTTGAGCCCAAATAGGCTCTAGAACCGGATCTAACTCTTGTACGGGAGTCAGATCGAGGTCGGCGGAATCTTGCTGGACTATAGAGTATGCAACTTTTGTCATGGAAAAAGGCATGGCCATGCCATGGTGCCCTGTCCCTTCCATCATGGTTGATGGGGAAGAAAGAGTCCATGGATCGTTAAAGTAAGTCATGCAAAACGACAAGATTTGAAAGATTTCATCCCTAGGCTGGTCGGGGACAGTCGATATGTACTGGACATTGTCGATCGGAGGTGGGTAATCAAAAGTACACATGGGCACAAACCGAACCCTACATTGATGATGTCGGGTTGAGGGTTATCAATCATCGGGACCATCGATACCCCCGATGAAGGGTTAGGACAGAAGAAGGATAATTGATCAATGGACACGATATGGCCCTCGTGTGGAAACAACAAGACCCGGAAAAGGTTCACAACCACTTATTTCATAGCATAGGTCCAACTCCTTCCTAACAAGAGATTGTAGTCGAGAGATGCATCGACCACTTCAACTTCGGCACACACAGTCTTCCCCCCTAACTGCACGGGGAAAGATGGGATGATTCCATGTGGTCAGAACAAACGACCGTCGAAAGTGGTAAAAAGAGTAGGTGATGGAGACAAAATGGGTCGACCAATGGCCTTCCAACACGCCAAAGAAATCACGCATGTTGAGGCATCCTCATCAACCACCGTGCGGAAAATGTTCTGAGTAAAAAATTTTCATGGTGTAAGCCACTACTATCTGAAACGCCACGTGGTAAGGGAGACGAGGTTTTAAGTCAGTCATATCAAGCATGATCATTCCTGGATTACAAGTCTCAGCAGATCCTAAGGAAGCTAACAGAGCCTTTCTTTGGGAAGGGAAGCTCCGGAGGACTTCCAAAGCAGATATTGCATAAGGGGTTTGAGACAAATCCTCGACCACAGAGTAGTTTTTTGCGGCCCTTGCATTTGGGTTGTGGGAATATTTCTTGAATGCATCTTTTGGGATGTGTGTCTTTGTTTCGCCCAACTTCTTCTCAATCTGGAGAGGAAGAGGTGGGTTTTCAGCTTCTTTACCCTTCTCAGAGGTGTTTGTCATTCCATAATCACGTGTCCTAGTTGTTATATCAACGCTACCTTTCATCATGTACACATTCACGGACGAAGTATTATTCGAAGACGAAGGCAGTCCCTGACTGCCCCCTTCTGCCCTCGAAGACGCTTGAGTTAAATTCTACCCATGTGGAAATGGGTTCATTAACACGACAGGCTGTTGATGTGTCAATAACTTCTGGGCCTCTGCAAGCCGAGGGCACTGATGAATTGGATGGTCTTCCATGCAAAGATTCCACGGATACTTCAACTTCTTCTTTTCTATGTTTCCCCCGCCGACATTATTGGTAGGTTTCTTATCCCCCTTACCCCTCTTTCGTTGTTTCTTCTTTCCATCAAGCTAATGGGTGGCCTTCGGGTTTTTCGAATACACACTGTGTAAATCCTACGTTTGAGTAAGGGGAACAGTCAAACCAGTGGTCTGGTTGGCTGTTGTCTGATGTATTGACAATTGATGCAATTGATTGGATAGCTGATCAACGGGCTTCGTTTGCATTGAACCAACAATACCATTAGCATGTGGTCTAGATCTCTGTCTGGTCTTGTCAAGTATCGACCTCGATGCATCTGGAAACACTTCGTAAAGTAAACCTGACTAAGAGTATATCATCTCTAGTTGTTGAGCTCTCATTATTGCTTCTTCTTCTTAAAAGACCCCCGATGTTGCGACATCTTTAGATAAATGTGGTACCAAAGACTTAAGGAACCACTCAAACAGGAATGCTGGTGGGAATGGAACTTTTATCAAACTCTTCTGACGTCTCCATTCTCGGATGTGATCTGAGATATGGTCTACCTTTTTCTACTCAAAGTTGGCCAACAACTCGGTGCCGACATCGTATCTCATAGGTAATTGAAAATGGTTTAAGAAAGCCATTGCCAATTTGCCAAAGGTAGAGTATCTTGAGCGGTCAAGCTCGATGTACCATTTCGTAGCACTCCCGATGAGAGTGCATTGAAACAAACACAAATGGATGGAGTCGTCTCTCAAAGAGTTGGGTGAGCACCATAAATGGAAGGTAGTCACATGATCATCTGGATCTTCATTAGGATTAGCTTCAAAATTTGTAATTTCCGAAGGAAACTTGGTTGGAATGGGAGGCCAATGTGGATCATGACAAATGGGGTCATTTAATAACCTTGTCAAGTCTAGAAAGTGAAAAGTTACCAGAAACGGTAATTTGGGTTGTTGATTATAACCAGGGAAAAATGAACCTAGAGTTTGGTTGGCACCAGGTTGCCAGGAAAAGTTAGGTTGTTGACCAGGGTTCTGGTAATAACCATGGCCATGACCAGCGTACGGATTCTGTGCTTGTTGAGACATCATCGGCTGACTCCCATAACAAGACATAAAAGGTTGGGCGTGCATTGCATTCCAAGGATTTTGGGAAGGGTTTCCCCCTGCTGATCCGATGGGCATAGATCCTGAGCCTTTCCTGGGGTTCCATTGGCTATGGAAGGGGTTTCCCCCAATCGACATCCCTGACGAGGGAACTGATCCCTACCATGGATTCCAAAGTCCTTGTGAGGAAGGAAGTCCTAAGTTTTCCCCCTATGCAGGAATAGTACCCTGCATAGGATTTTCTTGTCCATAACCGGGGTTGCCCCTGCACAAGACGACAGCTGACGAGAAAGAATTGTTACCAAATGCGTCGAACAAAGAGAACGGTGTCAAACCTACCGGCATGATATAAGAAAGAAGTCCTTGACTACCTTCTCCAAATGAACTATAGTTTATGTTCATCCCGACGGAGTGTTGGTGAGCACCGCCAAGCAAAGGGGACGAAGGAGGTATATGACCCCCTCCATAAGGGAAAGCATTATAGGGAGTTGAAGTGCCCCCCATGGATCCTTACAGAGGAGTGTTCGAGCTCCTTGCCCCTAGACCTAAACTCTATAGAGTGGAGTAGGAAAGGATAGATTTTGTATCGAAGTCAGGCATCCCATATGAGAATGGAGGGCCTGTCCCACTCTGGGTGAAAGGAGTAGTGATCACCGCCATAGACGGAATCAAACCATTGCCCGAGGTAGAGGCGGTCGAGACCATAGTGGTATTGACCAACGAGGGTTGGTTAGGAGGAAGAAAACCCCCTGTAGTGACAGCCATAGAGGGAATATGAGGATTCCCTGAAGAAGTAGCAGCATTTGTCTCCATCGCTACTTGTGACACTACTTGACGCTCGTAAGGTTAAACCTGTACGACGATGGGCGCCGATAGATTAGTGATCGGATGGTTATATGGACCAAGATATTCCACTCTGAGGTTGGAAATGGTTGGTTCCTCCGAAATTGAATGTTCTCCTCTCAGAGATGGTTCGAGCTCAGTTTCCTGTGGCCTGGTCACCTCAAAAGACCCTTGTTGATCTAGTCTTCACTTTAGCAGTGGCGGGGGTGGCTCCAGATTAACCGGTAGCAAGCCAAGAAGCCTTTGTGACCGGCGAAGCTCCTGATCCTCGAAGGTGTGAGAATATCAATGACACACTAGGGCTTTCTATTAACATTAAATACCAGTACACACTAGAAAAATTTCTTATGAGACAAGACAAGCAGATCACTAGCTAGTTGGAAGAACAATTACACCAACCAACACTAGAGAAACTTACCAGTGCAAGTGAAACTCGAATACGGAAGCACCCTCCAAGTATACTCTGCAAAGCGTGGCCCGATTTCTACCCTAGGTACTGTGGTATACCCATCCAGTCACCTGTGTAAGTCACTAAGATAAAGGCAACTAGGTTTCCAGCGCACAAACAGTCACTAGGCAGGTACAGTTGACATTCGAGTGGACCGCAATGAGAAGGGTATCAAGCCTGGATCCTATCAAGGGTATTGAAAGCAAGTGTTCTGGAAGATGACTGAGGACCTATAACGGATTCAAGACCCACGAAGCTCTGTGGCAAATGTGCTCAACATAATCCCAAGATAAGCCCTCTATATGCGTTCCCCACTACGCTTGGTCCAGCTTTGGAGGGGTTATCTATGCTACCTTTCCGCATGTGACCTCATGTTTAGCCCCTATGTTAGATGGGGGTCCTGGATAAATTTCACGGTTACTGGACTTTCAAGCACTCCCTAGCGCAGACTCTTATGTTTGTTTTTGTAGCCTTGAAGAGTTTCCTCTCCAATCCTAAATCAAGGCTCTAGCCTAGACTAAATTGAAGGACCCTACAAACAAAAAGTCTAATAACTTTTAATTAAGCGTTAATTTTAGTGGTTGTCTTAAGTAAAAAAGGAATGGAAGTGAAACCAGTGATGTTCTTTAAGAGACGGAAGAGAAGAGCATAAGATGAAATCGAAAACAAACTACTCCTTCTTCACAAATAAAGATTTGTCAAATTAAACTCTTTCACCAAACTTTTCATAACTACTTTTCTAATATCTTTGAAAAGAAAACCTTAAAACAAGATTTCGCTCGACTACGAGCTATTTAATGTCCTAAGTATTCAAGTAAAGAACTTAAGAAAACTTTATTGTTTCTTGGTAAATAAAGAAACTAACCTGAATTACTTTTACCAAACAAAGAAATGAATTTTTTTTTATTGTTTTATGCTTCAAAACAAGAAATTTGAAAATGAATTCTTTTCTTTTCTTCTAATGAAAAAAAGGGAAAAATGAAGACAAGTCAAAACTAAGAAATGAATTATGGCCCATCACAAATCGCAGGGAGTCACTGATGATACCAAACAGGCAGATCAGAGCAGACTCACAAACTTGTCTAAAAACCCTAATGAAGAAAACACAAGATATCTTTGATAAAAAGAAAGCTATGTTGATTTCATACCTAGGCTACAGACTGCTATAACAGAGACCAGGGATACATCAAGAAAACCCCTAAGAAGTGTGACTTCTGACATGGAAGAGGATGATTGTCTCTTCTTAAAAAAAAAAAATCTCAACACAGGCACTCTACTGAGACTTTAGCAGCCTATGTATGTATGTGGGTTGTCCAAAGGCAGGGCACGTATGTACGCGTGCAGGCCCACTACAGGACGTGTACACCTGTGTAACTTCTCAAAAAAATGAAAACCAACAATCAACCAAACTAGGCAAGGAGTACTAGTATTGAAGACCAAAATCCCTTAAAGACTCAGACGCTTACAAAAACTCAAAAAGGTAGTTAAACCAATAAAAGCAACCAAAAGAATATCCCCAAAAAACCCTGGAGGTTTCCCCAGTACGGTCGCCAATTCTGCTATAGCGGGAAAAACCCTCTACGGACTACAACGGGGTTCAAATCTTTAGGCAGAGATAATCGTCTAAAGTCTCCTACTTTTTAACAATTATTCCATCATTACCCCACAATCATACATAAAAGACAAATTATAGGGATCCGGTAGGCATACCTTAAACTCTTCGTCTGGTGTCGATCCCTTTGCGCTTAGTTGTTTATCGACTGCATATCTCCTCCCAAGGCCAACCTGCATTCACCAAAAGACAAACAAGAAACTACGAGCATGCATTTTATATAAGGATTAGTGGGTTAGACATCATAACAAAAAAAGTAGGCAAATCATAAATATTTAAGACATCATTTGGCGGGATGGAAAAAGTATTTCTTTATATTAATCTCATAAAAGTCGCTTACAATATGAAACCGGCAACTTCTCCTTGAACTCGGTCCTGGGCTCCTCTTCACCATGCACCAAATTATTCCATGTATTCTTCTCCTCTTCATTTCTCTCTAGGGAAATGGCAAGGGTTTGCAATGGAGGAAGAAGGAGTTCTCACTCAAACTCACAATGTGGTTGCAAAATATTGGGGCAAAGGGGGAATACTGAAATGGGCAGAGTTTCAATTCTCTCATGCTTATTTTTGGAATGGGACCCCAACACCTTCTTTTATAGGCCAAAACAAATAGTAATGGTTGGGGTGACTGGCTATGGTCGGTCAAATGGTTAGGTAATGGCCCAAAAACTCGTATCCCTTTGCAATTTTCATTTTTCGCGCTTTTTGTGAGTGTACGCGGGCTATAATGGTGTAGCAAGCATCTGTACATGGGTAGTAGTGGTGTAGAGCGTGTACACCTTCAAAACAATGGTTTTTTAGAAGAGTTGTTTAGTGATGGCTTGGAAAATATAGCAAGTAAGATGGTCTAATGCCAGGTATGCATGTCTGGTGCAATTTAGGGTTATAACAAGAGGTTTTGAAGTTGAAAGTACATGAGAAGGCTCCTCATGCTAAGATCGAGTAATGCTCGAATCCAATGGATTCCCTGCAAGGTTTTTTGTTTCCTGAAGTGTGGTATGTGCCTACTTGGGCATCTGCTGAAGCTTCGGCGATGGCTTATTATCTGGATATACTACCTGCTTATTTCCATGTACAGAATCTGAGTGCATGGAATCATCTCTGATGTTTGAAACTGATGGAAGAAGAAGAGTATATGCATGTTGCACTGGAGGTGCATGCAAAGTAGTCTCCTTATGTGTAAGTAGAATAGAGGAGTCATCGTCAGAAAACTTAGTGAATTTATACAACCTTGACTTGTGATCCACCTCACCAATTGCAATAATGGAATTATCATGCATGTCAATTACTGAAACTAAATCTGATGTAAATTCAACATTTTTACCTTTTTGAGTGATCTGATAAAATGATAGTAGATTCATAGAAATATTTGGAACTTGTAGAACATTCTCAAAACTTCCATTGTGGAGTTCCACTCTCCTTTCTCCTACTACTGCTACTGGAGTATCATCTTCCATGAGAATAGGGAGTCTTGAGCATGGACTCAAGGAAGAGAAAACCTTATCTTTTGTTGCCATATGATGGGATGCACCTGAATCTATAATCCATGAATCAGATGAGGAATTAATTGCAACAAGAGCATGATGTTACCTTTATTAGGAGCAGGATTTTTTTCCTTTTGCTTCTTGACTCCCTCTGGAATGAAGTTTCCAAGGTTGTTCTGCTGAAGTGCCTGTGCCATAAGATCGATCTGTTTCTTCATGCATGTGGATTCTTCATGATTTGGTTTATTACAGTAAGTGCATTGTTTTCCCTTCTTCTTCTTGGAATCTGAAGAGTCTTTGGAACCTGAAGAATCATTAAAGGGTTTGGAATATCCCCCCTTCCTGTTCAGTTTGAATGACCCTTTTCCATCATGCATGGTGAGTGCATGTGCTTTGGGATATTTCATGAGGCCCATCTGTATGAGTTTTGTCTTCTCTTGTGTAAGAGACTCAATGAACTGAGCCAACGTAGGCATTTTCCAATTTGTTCCAAAAAGACATCTGTCAGAATGGAAATTGGAGACATATACGGCATATTTTGGTCCTAGCTTGGACAAGATTGTTAGAATAAGTTGTTTCTCTTGTGTAGACTTATCAATACCACATTCACCCAAGCTTAATAGCAAAGATTTAAATTTAGTAAAAAAATCTTGTATATTATCAAAACTTTTAGGGTCTAAGGTATTCAACTCTACCTCAAGCATATGACCTCGCATTTCATCCTGTTTTCCAAAGAGTCCTTCCAGGGTGGTCCAGATCTCATTTGGAGTCTTACATGCGGCAACATGAAACCATAGATCAGTGGAGATAAACTCAATAAGTAGTCATGTGGCCTCATCCTTACGATTCACCCATCTCATCTTCTCAATCACTGATGTAGGTTCTGTTTCGGTCCCCATCATCAAATTATACAATCCTTTCCTTCTGAGTAGGAGTTCTTCCTTGGGCTTCCAATCAAAATAATTGATTGGTGTGAGGATTACCACCAATTTTGACTGTATAATATTTTTCCTTTCCATCTCTTCCACTGTTTCTAAGAACCCCTAAAAATTTACTCTCAATTTGCAAGTGAAAAATTAAGAAATTAAGAATTCGCATCAATTTCAAGAGATGATCTTGCAGCTTAATTTCTGAGCAAACGGTGAGGAATCTCGCCAAACGGTTGAAAACCCACTTCCAAAATGGGTCTAACTACTTTCTATGCGGGGCGTTCTCTCAAAAACGGAATATTTTTGGAGAAATCACTGATGAAAGGTACCACCACGACTTCGTATCAGTTTCAAGAGGCTATCTTGCGGCTTACGTTATGAGACAACGGTGAATAATCTCTCCAAATGGTTGAAAACCCACTTCCAAAATGGGTCGATTTACTTTCTTTGTGGGACATTTTTTCAAAAATGTAATATTTTTGGAGAAATCACTGCTGAAATTTACGACCATGGATTTAGCTCGCTGAAACTCCGATTTTCCTTATTCTTTGGCTTGTCTGGCTTGCTCCAAGTAGCATAGCTTTGATACCATTTCAGTGTTTCATGGAAACCTGCACAGAATATCTAGCTAAAGCAAGTACAAACAAATCTTATCAAGAAAGGAAGAGAGATTCAATATGGAAGAATGAGAAAATATATCCACACTACTCCAATGAGTTGATGATTGATACATAAACCATGATCAATATGATTACAATGAATTAGTGGAATACACTCATATATAGGGAAAAACATTTCATAATTAAGAAAAGTAATCAAGCAGTTAGCTTTCCTTACGAATGCATGCGTGTATAGTAGTGATGGTAAAAATAGAAAGTCTAAAATAAAACTAGTCAGTTAAATCCCACTGAACTTGTGTGTTGAAAATAGAAATTTCTCTAACATTTTACCAAAGATGATAACCAAGACATGGTTTTCAAAACCATAGGAAACAAACCAGTCAATGGTTTTCGCAGTGAAATGGTAAATTGGAAAAAACAAGAAACAATAAATGTTTTTCATAGTAAAATGGTAAATTGGTAAAAACAAGACATGGTTTACAAAACCATGGGAAGTAAGCAATAAATGGTTTTAAAAAAACCACGTGCATGAATTAAATTATGGAAATTTAATTCCACATGATAGAAAAATATTTGAGAATTATTTTTATTCAAATATATTATTCCCAAATATTTAATGAGAATATGGATAAATAGAATTAGATTTGAAAGAGTACAAGTGGCATTTCAAAGAGAATGTGGTAGAGGAAGGAGTTGAGGCGTCATAGGAATGGACAGTTGGATCATGAAACATTTTTTCTGAAAACTGTCACTTGTAATCATTGTACTCAATTTTAGAAGCTAAAACGTTTCAGTTCAGTGATTGTAATCAATTTCTAACTAAAGGAACTTGAATTGTATAAGTATTAGAAGTTCTCAATGTATTAATGGTGGGAAGAAGTGCAGGGAACAGTTCTAGTTGTTCTGAACTCTATTGTAATTTTCTAGAGCTGAATTGAACACATATGCAAAAGCTTTTGAAGTCTCTATGAAAAGATTCTAAAGGTGGTGATATGTGTTTTATCTTCTCTCATTGTATATATTTCATGTTTTCTTTAATTCCATTTACACTGCCTTCTGTTTAAATTGAATAGTCAAAAGCCTAGAATTCATCTTGTGATGCTCTCAGCTGAAGCAATTTAAACTTTGTGTATTTCTTCCTAACTAATTTAGAACTCATTTCATTAATGCTCTAATGCAGTTACTTGTTTTTCCCCTTTCCTCTTACACTCTGCAAATTTCAATTTACAACTCAAATTCATTGCCTCATTTAGCCTTTATCATCTGGAGAGTTCTACCAGCTAGTCATTGTTTTCATTCACTTTTAAAATTTCGACTCCATAGCTCTGAGTGTCCCTCCTATGCTTGGCCAACAAATTTATAAAAAAAACCCAAAACAAACTAAATCTAACCATTGATTGCTAAATAAATATCAAGTGACACAAGATAGCCCTCTCTGAGCTGAGCAAGATAGTACCCAGCTCTAAAGTTGGTTGAAACAGTTACCTCTGTCGTTTTTCTATCAACCGAACAAAATTTACAGAGTGCTAACAGGGTGCATGTGATAATAGGGAAATGTAGAGTCTTATCTGTGGGCGTCTTTGTGGAGGGTGAGTTGCACCTTGTCATGAATTAAATTGTTTCCTATCCCATTCATTGTCATTTTATCTTTCTTTCTTTTGATATTTTCTCTTGTGCTACAAGGAAATAGTTGAGGGCCATTGTCCTGCATTGGTGACCAGACATGACAGTGTCATCCATAAAACATTTCACGGAAAGTAGAAGGTTGTCTCATGATGAGCCATCTTTCTCTTGGCTATGCAACCAAGAGCCATTACCCTGTCTTGGTGACCAGATAGGTGGTAATGTCATACCACTACATGTTCATGGTCATAATAAGTTGACTCGTGATGAGACCTCCTATCCATCAACTAATACCTTGAGTGTTCATGTTATCTTGTGGGTCCCCTTTTCTTACAAATAAGTTTTTCACTTCTTTCTCAGGGATCCTTGGGAGAAGCATCTCAAAGGTTTCAAAATAGATTTTAACTCTTGCCAGCCACTTTTAACCTATGGGCCTTTAGCCCCTTCTTCCCACAATTCAAGGTACAACCCTTCCCAATGTATCCTATCCCAATGCACAAAATATGGGGAGATGGAACGAATAAATATGGAAAGTGGTAAGTATGGAGGGAATGGATGATGAATCTTAAAAGATCCACCCAGTAGCAACCCCTCCTAAAGGGAAATCAACTTACTAGGGCACCGTGTCACCCTCCCAGGTTTAAACAAGGAAAAGAGCATAATTTCCAAGAAAACGTCATGAAATGAAGAAGGATCCAGTTCAAGTTCTTCAATATTGAAGTGATACATACCATGATACCCAGACTCATTACCTCAAGAAGCAATACCCAATCCAACTTCATGACCAAGCCAGTGTGATGGGCGTTACTGCTGGTGATATGTGGATTGTACTTGAATAAAAGAGGGGCCCTCTGGGGCTATGCTTAGGTCGTCTAGATCTCGACACTTCATGTTTGGAACCTGTGGGCCTCGATACACAATATCCTTAGTTATCCCTAGGCTAGGGGATAAAATTTGGCTCCAACTCGGGGACATGTGCTCATCATAGAGAGCATGAGAACCTCAGCATCTCTGGTATGACATGTTCCTGCTAAATATCAAAAACAAATATTAATAACATCTAGGGTGGTGATATCACCCTTTTTCCATATGTGATAAAAGTCAAATGAAAAATATGATCATGAGCATACATATATACAAATGAAGCAAAGAAATATGAAAATGAAAGTAAAACTACACTAGCATGAAATGAAATGGTATTTACAATGGATGCAAATGCCTACCTACCCCTACTTACATGTCGGTTCAATGCTAGGTGTAGTCATTGTTATAGAACATTTTTCCTCACCCCATGAAACTTTCTTGGATGACCATTCCATTTCCCTATGCAGACTTTAAGTCCCCTTTTGTACCTTCCAGAGCCAAAAAATGATATTTTTTCACATATATGCGACCTATCAGTTAGACAACAAGTGTATACGCAGGTTGCTCCACTTCATCCCGCATACATTGGGTTTGGTGCTCAAAATTAAAAATTGTGTCAGGTTTCCATGCCATGTCACAAGATCCATGATCCTTGACCTTCCATATACTGGAAATTCTCCAACTCTACACTTCAGTTCTAATTGAAGGCTATAAATTGAGCCATATCCAAGCCTTGAGAAAAAGAGAGAATTCAACTTTGAGAGAAAAGATACTCTGAAGAAATTTCACTTCATATTGAGTCTGCATCCCTTTATCCTTGAAAGTTTGAACTCATTGTTCATCCCCCAAGCTCTTCCTTTTGTGATGGAGAACCTCATTGTCTCCTTCATATGATCTTGCCTTTGGTGGAGGATTGAAGTAGTGGAGGCCTAGCTAGAGGGACTTAGTTTCTTGGTTATGATATGTGTCGGTACATAACTTTGTCACATATATACTTATGTTGATTATTTTAATAGAAATACTCTTTTCTCGTCGAATTTATATCTTGCAAATATTTGAATTATTTTTCCATGGGAATATGTATCATGAATTTTAATGGACTATGCTAATTTATATGCTAACACTATATATCACCGTATGCTTGTGTATCTTGGTTTTTGAGGACAAGTTGCAGGTATAAAGCTTTGAGTTGCATGCTCAACGGTGGTCTTCATCGAATGTCTGGACGAGGTAGGCTTTTGGCCTTGTCTTGTTAGAACTTCACTTACATAGAATACTTGGGATTAGATTTGATTTATGCATGTCATTCTATTTTTTTTTATTTACCCCAGGCCATAGAGATATTTTCCTCATAATTGAATTGGTGACCATACTGGGGATTGAATCTTCTTCTTTGGGGTAATTTGGAGTGTCTTCTCCTTGATTTTCTCTCTGTTTGCAAGATTTTCCTTGTCGCACGATTGCTTGACAGCCTATTTTTACTTTGTATCTGAGTTTCTTGGACTAACCCTTTCAATGTCGATGTGTTACTATATATATGTGGGTTTTCCCTTGACAGACACGTACATACGCAAGTTATCCTTCATTAGGGCGCATAAATATGTGAATTTTGCTCAAACAGTCACGTACATCAACTCTTTAGTCTTGTTGGTTGAGCTTGGTATCTGTTGGGTGAGTTTGGTTGGTTGTTGAGTCTTCTTGGGTCGCTTTCCTAACTGTTAAGTGCTCACAGAGTTATAGGAAACCTTCTTATTGTTGAAGTTTCAGGAAGTATTCTTTCTTATCATATTTTTCATTGGATGT
The DNA here is from genome assembly GCA_009831015.1 of Picea engelmannii. Taxonomy (NCBI): domain Eukaryota; kingdom Viridiplantae; phylum Streptophyta; class Pinopsida; order Pinales; family Pinaceae; genus Picea; species Picea engelmannii. The sequence continues at coordinate 87,453 of ML796226.1, forward strand.
CCTTACTTCTTGGTCTGAGTGTTTTCTTCTTGGTATCCTGCTTGGATTGTCTCTTTTTGCTTGAAGTAGGGTATATATATCAAGCTACTATTCAATTATTTCATTTTCTTTTCCTTATATCATAAATAAATAAAATTGCTTATTTTTCATTATGGCATTTTCTCTTTTGACTACTTTGCATTGATTTTGACACATGTAGAGAGATTGCATTTCATTGAAGTTGTATAAATTGCATTGAAAGTTGCATTTAGAAGCTTACCATCTCATTAGAATTCAATATTAGTACTTAGCAGTGTTTTATATTCACTTATTTTATATGTTGATTCATAATACCATCAGTTTCATGACCACACCTCTTGAGTAAGCAGAAGCCATTAAAAGTGAGTTGATTAACTAAAATTGATTAGAAACGATTTTATTTTTTAGAGTACACAAACAAGTATAGGACATAGGGCCTTGGAATAGGATTTGTGTGAGTAAACTTTTCCAAGGCTATTAAACTAAACATATGTGTCTCACTAGGGAGTGGTGAAACCCATTGTGTAATTCATGGCCCCAGGAGGCTCCGCTCACACCAGAGTTAAGCATGAGGTCGTGTGAACTTGGTTACAAAGATATCCCTCTAATACCTTCTTAGAATCAGAGATATTTATGGGGTTCTATTCATATTTGGGGGTCTTGCTAGTACCTTTACCTCCGTGAGAGGCGGTGCTTTCAAGATTTTAGGATTTGTTACCCTACCCATACGGTGGATCAGACTTACGACTGTTCTCCTACACATTAGTTATATTGTGGTGACTCTAGTTTCTTAACATAGGTAGACACATAGGTTACTTGCAAGGGTTATTATGTAGGTACCCTGAGTCAGATAAGGGTCGGAAAACAAAGAGCCTTTATTGAGGATTACCTTTCCGGAGGGATCTGACCGACAACGTTGTTAAGCCCATGAGGTCCCTTATAATTGATTCTAATACCTCCAATATTTGGAAGGGAGTCTCAGTCCCCCTTAGTTGAGACATACCTACTCTAGTGAGGGAGGCCCCTTTTCAACCAATGTATCCTATTTACTTTGGTTTTCTCTCAGATTATTATTTGGCCTTATGATTTTGTATTGCATCGTGCGTTTTCATTGATATGGTTAGTGGAGCCCCCGTGACTCCCTCAATTAGTGCTACCCAACCCATGGTATTTGTTCATTCCATGGGTATGAATCGTTGTGTATTTATTATTGGTACACTGAATCATGATACTCAACTAATACCTTGGGCCTCTAATCCTTTTTCTTTTGGTATGCCAGACATGTCTTCACACTTTCCATCCATTGTCTCCTTATCTTATGTGAATCCTAGTTTTGGGTTTGGGGGAATGATGCCTCCTTATTCTCCCTTTTCATTTGCTGGGAGTCATATCCCTCAACCAAATCTTATGGTAGGAGGTTGGAATCCTCCTTCCTTTGGACCCAATCCTAGCTTCACTTTTCCAAGATTGAGTGCTCAAATGGGCGGATAATTTACTTCATATATTGTGTCCTTCATTCCTTCTTCCTCCACGCCAATTCTGACGAATGCATTTATTATGGTGAATCCCTCTTTTTCCTCTGGTGTTCCATTTGGAGGGAGTCAATTTATAGTATGTGAAACCCCCTTCATGTAGTTCCTTCGTCTGGGGGCAACATATATCCTCACCTGATTAACCCTTGTCATGTTGCTTTCTCTTCATAAGTGGCATCCTCAGTGATGATGCCCTTACAACCATTTATGAATCAGTTCGGAGGAGGATACCATCCTGCCAATCAGGGCCATGGTGTATACCAGAACCCTTCCTAGCCCATAATCTCACAAAACCATTCTTTCCCAGAACCTTGGTCTCAAATGTCGCAACCAGTTATTGCAAGTCATGTTGGAAGAACAAGTCCATTCACTGCGAATCATATTGTCATTATATCGCCAACCTATGCTAGTCATGTTGGAGATAGGTCAACAACCTATGCAATTCATGTTGAAAACATGCAACTAGCCACTTCAAGTCATTTTGGGGGCACAAATCTAGTCACTACTAGTCAAACTACACATATATCACCAACCTGTTCTAGTCATGTTGGGGATTCATCACCAACCTATGCTAGTCATGTTGGGGATTCATCAACAACCTCTGCAAGTCATGTTGAATATCTACTACTAGCTTCTGCAAATCATGTTGGGAGCATGTCACTGGCCACTACAAGTCATGCTGAGGGCATTGATATGATTGAGAATCCTAGATGTATAGGACGTAATACCAAATTCCTTTGTAGAATTTCCAAAGGAGGTCACCTAAATCACTTGTGCCCTTCTATTGTTGTGGTATGAGAAGTGTGGTCCTTGCCTAGGGGCCCTTCGGGTTCTAACTCGTCTTTGGTTTCCCAACATTCTTATCCTTCATTGTTTGATACAACAGTCGTGTCGATGAAATCTTCAGCCGAAACCACTCCTATTTTGGGGAGTGGTGTGTCTCTTGCCATGTTGTCTCCCATTATATTCAACCAGTGGTCATGCTGATGCAATCTTCGAACGACACCACTCCTTTTTTGGGGAGTGATGTGTCCCTTGACCATGTTGTCTCGCATCCTATTCAAACAACGGTTGAAGAATTGGTGGTGTTGATGCAATCTTCAATCAATCCCACTCTTCTCTTGGAGAGTGACAAGTCTAAGGAAATGACATTTTCAATGCAATCTTCGGTCAATCCCACTCTTCTTTTGGAGGGTGATGCTTCTTTCGACCATGTCCTTAAAATTTCTAGTCATGTACCTTCTGAACAAGGGAATATTCCACTCTCTCTGACTACACTCCCTCCAATTCCTAGGATGGTTTCCTTTGATTGGAATGATATTGTAGATGAAAGATCCTCTGCAAGTACTTTATCCTCCTTGACTTGGAAATTTTGGGTTCTCCCAAGATTGTGTCAGCTACCTGTGAGTTTTCGACTTTCGACATAAGTCTTTCACGAGAGCACTAGCCTCCCCCATGATATGTTTCTTAGAATAATATCTATGAGTCTTAGTTAATCTCTTTTCAAGATTCGTTAAACATGAAAATATTGTCAAGTGAACTTGTCTCTTTCACACTCGTCAAATGGATTTGAAAGGATGTCTATTCGGTGTAAGTTTAATCCTTTTTCGAACCAAGTAGACTACTTATGAAAAAGGAATACTCTAGTCACCATTGGCTAGAAGAGTTCTTCTGGGAATTATTTTATACTTTTTCAACCTAGGGGACTAAATCTACCAAAAAGGACATTCTTTGGAGTTAATTCATAATTTTATTCCATCATTCTACTTGCAGTATTGAGGCTATTTCCGGTTCACGCTTTCTCATTATAAGCCTCTTTCCTCAGCAATTCTCATCACTAGACAAGCATAGCCTTGTTTATATCCTTTGCAGCTTGACACCATGTAGCCTAAGAGGAAAAAATCCCCCAATTTCCCATGCCCCGCATGCACTTCCTTTCATTGAGCATAAGTATGTTCCATTGTTTGGAGTCAATTTCTTACTCGTGACAGTCGTTTCCTCTCTTGTATCATAAAATTTCTTTGCCTATGCAAAAAACAAAAAAAGACGGGTGGGAAAAGAATATTATCTCATATCAGCAACAGACATGTCTCCTTTGAACATAGCACAAACTTTTGAGTCCACTGTCATCCAAATATTGGGTTTAGCATGACCTTAGGAAGTTGAGCTCGTTACTTAGATTTTACTCCCATGACTAGTTATTCTTCCAATCCCTATGGATATTTCATTGATGCCTCATTCATCACGAAGTTTTATCATCTAGTCTATGTTGTCTGAGTTGTCCATATGTCTCATTCTCTTGTTCAAAGTATCTCTATAAGCCTGTGTCGGCCATTTCTTAGAACTCTTAACTTTGCATGTCGTCCATACCCTTAGTGTGTCTCAGAGTCATATGAAGTTGTAGTCCTATCGTGCACCCTGGTCCTACTTTCATTATGGGTAGGTAACCTTGAACCCAGCAGTCGACATCTCCTCATTGGTCACTGACTACGGGCTTTCACTTGTGTTCGACAGTAAGAAACATATTCACACATTGGGATTCATGCAGTGTCTTTGATCCGAGATATTTTCATCAAGTGACTTATAAATAATTGTGTTAAATGGGCATAAATTAAAGTGCACCATTAAAGAAGGAAAATCTCAATAATGAAGAGACATAAGCATCAAATCTGAACACAAAAAAACTTGATAACGGAGTTCATCCCCGGTGGACTACATCTTTAGGTCGTGCTCTCAAATGGGTAGGCATTTTTATTAACTCAGCAAAAGAATTTGGAAAAATACATAAGTATACCTCATTCTGAAATTAAGCTGCATAAGTTTTGCTCAGATCAGAAAACAGACAACACCATTGAATTCGTGGCGTTGAATTACCCAAAAATTATTGTCTTCACGCCTCTATCTGACTCTGGCACTCCCAGGCCCAAGGGAAACTCTGTCTTGGTTTCTATGCCCTACAACCTATAATAAATGTTGAATAATTATCTTGAAATGTGTTCTCATATGTACCCACGAGCTCCCCTCCTCCAGCACTAGGCGGATCCATGTTTTAAATAATAAAACCGGTGTTACAAACAACGTGAGGTTGTTGTCCTATTGGTTACAGAGCATATATTAAGGCATGTATAAATGGTGGAGGTCTCAGGGTTGAGCCCGCGGGCCTCCCCTTTTGGCTTGACCTTTGCAATATATATATATATATATATATATATATATATATATATATATATATATATATATATATTTGACATAATGTTTTTCTGCTAACTTTGGTGATGCTTCTAGAATCTGTTCGAGTGCAAAATTTGGTGGACCCACCAAATATTTTTATTTTTTTTTAATTTCGATCACGGGTTGTCAATGGGAATTTTCCCACTGCCACGTGGCATCCCATGACTGGGCCACGTGGCATCCAACCATTGGGTCGCGTCAACCACTATACAATCACCCTTCGATGTCAGCATATGGTCTACCAACTCAACTACCAACTCATCGTCCCACGTCAGCTGCCATGTCACTGTACGGACCACCACATGGCACAATTGTATTGGTCCAAAAAATGACCCAGAAATGACAAATATGAGTGACACGTGGAAGCCTCTCGTTCTGCCATGTCACCATGCTGATGTCAGCATGATACGTGTCACCTCGTGCACATGCCACATATGTTGTATGGATTCTTACATTGGTTGTACTGATGTTGACATTAGCAATACGGATGTTGACTCATCCCCTTGCTGACAAGGCTAGGTTGACCAAACTTTGACCACGAATATATTTTGATCTGTAACTCCATTTGATGAGCCGTTTGCATCGTTGGAAATATTGTGACATGCTCTTCGCGATGATATCATTTTCACTGAGTTTTGAGAACTTTTAATTTTTTCCCTTTCTCTATCTGTTGAGGCCATTCTGAGTGTCCTGGGTTGCTTCTGCGAGTTCTGTGCTATCCTTACTCTTATACGGATCCTTTTTGAATCACGCCTTCCCACTAAGATATTTTTGGACCACCAAAGTATTTCATCAATCAACAGATAAGTGAGGGAAGATTTCCCTCACCTTTTCCTTCTCAATCCACTTTGTCTTGCTTGGATGTGTGCCCTTTAAGCCTATTCAAAGATAATCAACATCACCCCTATGTGAATTCCTCATCCTTCAGTCTAGGATGATATCTTCCTTTATCTCATCCAAGTACTCTAGAGCAAACTCATCAACTGGAGGTATTGAAACTTCCTCATCCTAATCCATGATCATGGGAGGCTCAAAAAGTTTCAATTTCTCTACATTTACAACTAAGTAAATCTGGATATAAGGTGGAAGATCCAGATGAAAATAATTGGCACCACTTTTCTCCAAAATAGTGAAGTGTCCATAACGAATGGACTTGAGTTTCTTGCCTTCACCCTTCAATATCTCCTTGCTAATGTGAAGCCATACCCGGTCTCCAATCTGGAACTGATGATCAACCTTGTGTTTTTCATTTCGAGCTTTATACTATGATTGACTTTTCTCCAATTGTTCCCTGAGTGCCTGGTGCACCTGCTAGACCCTCGGGATGAACTTGTGGGTTTCGTCATCTTTTCTTTCTTCATTTGAATTGGCATCTCTCCCATACATCAAGTCCAAAGGAAATTTAGGTAGGTACCCAAAACATGTCTCAAAAGGCGAACACTAAGTGGAGGAATGTAAGGTTCGGTTATAAGCATGTTGTACATAGGGCATTTGTTCATCCCATAACTTAGGATGCTTATTGCAGTAGCCTCAAAGAAAAAGTACCATTGTTCATTTTACCACCTTTGTATGTATGTTGATCTGTGGATGGAAAGCAGTGCTCCTCTTCAATTTGGTGTCCATCATTCTCCACAAGCTTGTCCAAAAATCCCCAAGGAATCGAGTATCTTGATCCGAGATAATGGATGTGGATAGCCCAAAATGAAACCAAACATACTAAAAGAAGAGATTAGCAGTCTCCTCAGTAGTGATCTTCTTTTTACATGGCATCAAGATACACATATTTATAAACCTATCCATTACAACATACAAATAGTCATGACCCTCTTCTGACATTGGTAAACCCCCTACAAAATCTATGGAGATACTTTCCCATGGATGGGATGGAACAGGGAGTGGTGAGTATATCCCCAGTTTTCTATTAGTGGGATTACAAGTAGAACACATCACACACCCCTTTACATACTTAGTTGCAATTGCTTTCATTTGAGGCCAATAACAAAACCTATGCAAATGAGCCATAGTTTTTCCTACCCAAAAATGCCCAGACACAAGAGAAGTGTGAGCTTCTTGTATTACATAAACTCGTTCACTTGTAGGAATACATAGCTTTCCAAGATGGTAGAGTAGTTTTCCCTACAGACAATAGTTCTCCACCTGTGCACCATAGGTTAGCTTCTCATATACTTCGTTAAAATATTCATCAATGGCATATTGTTCCACATAGTTATCATGATATAAAGAAGTATTCTTCAAAATAATAGAAACAACAATAGGAGGTCTAGAAATCATATCAGCTACCTTGTTACTTGTACCCTTTTTGTACTTGATTACCAAATGAAATTGTTGTAGAAAACCCATCCATATGTAATGTTGAGATTGTTGCATTTTGGTTTGTGCTTCGAGATACTATAAGGTTTGTTGATTTGTATGTATGATTGTTTCCTTCCCTAATAAGTGGTGCTTCCATTTCTTTACACTTTGAACTAATGCATACAACTCTTTATCATATGCAAGATAGTTAACAACATCTTGGTTAAAAATTTCAAAGTGGTAACAGATAGGCTTACGATATTGCATCAATACCGCACCCATGGCGTATCCGTTGGCATATGTCTTGATCTCAAAAGGTTGTTGAAGATTTGGTAGTGCTAATACTGGTGTGGTACTAATATTTTCCTTCAAAGTGTCAAAGGATTTATTTTTCTTTCCTTCCCACTGAAAAGTGTTCTTCACACTAGTTAAGGCATGTAAAGGAGATGCTATAAAGGAAAAGTTTGAAATGAAACTCCTCCAATATTGGACTGCACCTAAGAAGCTTTGTATCTCAATTACACTTTTGGGCTCAGGCCAATTTACAATTACATCAATCTTGGAAGGATCAATTTTTAATTGTCCTCCTCCTACAATATGACCTAAGTATACAAGTGCAGTCTTTCCAAATTCACATTTAGAAATTTTTACATACAACTTTTCCCTTTGCAAAGTATCAAATACTTTCTTTACATGCCTCACATGTTCATCCCAAGTCTCGCTAAAAATAATAATGTCGTCTAAATATGCAATCACAAAATCATCTAGAAAAGGAATGAATACATCATTCATCACACGCATGAAGGTTGCCAGAGCATTACAAAGCTCAAACAGCATGACTAACCACTCAAAAAATACATGTTTGGTTTTAAAGGTGGTCTTCCATTTTTCCTGTTCTGCAACCCTAATTTGATGGTATCCACTGCGCAAATCCAACTTAGTGAAATAAACAACATTCTTTAATTGATCAAGTAAATCATATATACGAGGAAGAGGGTATCAATTTTTCACCGTGATTTTATTTAAGGCCTGGTAATCGACACAAATTCACCATGTGTCATCTTTCTTTGGAACCATCACGATCGTAGAACCACAAGGAGATGAGTTGGGCCCGGTGACCCCTTGATCCAATAAGACATGTACATGCTTCTTGATCTCTGTCATCTCCACAAATGACATCCTATACATGCCCACATTAGGAAGAGGAGAATCTTTTTGAAGATGTATCTCATGTTGGATTTCCCTCTTAGGAGGTAATCCATCTAGTTCCTAGAAAATATCATCATATTTAGATACAATATCAATTAATTCTTTATTATGAGAAGGATCACATCCTTGGAAAGCATCGGATGTTTCGACATCTTTATCCCTTATGACCATGAGTACATATCTCTTATTAGTGTTTATGAGTCTTTTCATTTGTCCTGCACTAACAAGTGTTGTGTTTTCCCTCATGTTGTGAGCTCTAACAATATATTCCACTCCCCCCTTAGTAAGGTGGTATTTGTTCTCATGACAAAAGAAGACTACTTTTATATCATAAAGATAAGGACTCCACAACACTATGCCACATATATCAAGTGATGCAACATCCAAATCCACTTCATCAAAAAACTTTGAAGCAATAGCAAATATGACCCTACATTGTTTGGTGACATTAAATCTTTCTTTATCACATACCCAACCAAGAGGATAAGGCTTTAGATGTGGTTTCGTTTCAAGACCCATCTTTTTGGCAAGTGCTTTAGATATCAAGTTTACTTCGGAACCCAGATCAAATAATATATCTATCTTAGTGTGTTTAGATACAACTCTTATGTGAAATAATTCATTCCTCTTTCGTTCATCATCATGAGATTCATTATTGGAATTTGAACTAGCATGAAGGGAATGTTTACCTTGTACTCCAACCGTTGTGATATTTCCTTCGTCTCCTTAATCGGAGCCAGGATCTTGTTGCACTGTAGCAATGGTTTTTGTCTTCCCCTTTCTGCCAAATTGTTTTGGTCTCTTCTCTAGATGCAGTTTCCAATAGTGTCCATTACCATGACCACTTTTCTTGCAATGAGTTCAAGATGGATTTACTCCTTCTCTCATCACTATGGTGGTCTTCTTGTCCTTCCTTTTAAACTTATTAAAAGGCTTATGTGGGATATTGGAAGGTTTCTTTGTGGGATCTTCTTGAACATGATTTCCCCTATTCTCAAGGTGAGTGGCTTGCACACAAACTTCTTCAAGACTGGCGGGGTTAAACAAGATCAAAGTATGACGAATATAACTGTGAAGTGCGCCAATATAATTCATTAAAGTTTCATAAGAATCCAAAGGAATGTTTAATGCAAGAGCTTTCTTCCTAAATTCGTTTGTGAAACTTTGTATAGTTTGACCTTTACTTTGCCTTAAAGTTTTCCATTCCATCATTGCTTTATGTAAATAACCCAATGGATATAATTGATTCCTTATCGCCGATTTAAATTCTAACCATGAGGAAAGAATATTACCACACTTACTTATGTCCTGAAGTTTTCTCTCCCACCACATGAGAACGGTGCCTTCCAACTGAAGAGAATCCAATTTCACTTTAACTTCCTGGTCATCAATATGTTCAACATGGAAATATACTTCAACCTATCGGATCCAATTATCTAGATTTGCAAGATTAGAGTCTCCATTAAACATACGTAAATCAAATTTTACATCAAGATTTAATAACGGTTTCTTAAAAGAGGATTTATGGATAGAATGATGAGAATGCTCAAAGGAAGAAGAACTAGAACTTGATGGTGAATATGGAGGCTCAGGAGGGTCTCCTCTAGCCCCTTGGTTTACCAAAGAATCATCATCAACATGTGCTTCATTTTTCTCCCCTTTCTTCTTCATCCTCTTCTCATAGTCTCCATACATTCATTCGACCATTTCTAACATGTGATAAAAGAACATATGAATATTTTTTTCTTCTTCATCACGCTTGACCTCCTCTGCCATTTTCTTCCTTCGAGATGCATGGACAACTTTGGGATTGAAATTATTAATATTTTATTCACCCTGATTATGTTTGGCCCTAGTAAGAATTCACACTCAAAAATTCAAGTCAAAGACGACTTCTCTGATACCAACATGATCTGGGATCTTTTCATCAAGTGACTTATAAACAATTGTGTCAAATGAGCATAAATTAAAGTGCACCATTAAAGAAGGAAAAGCTAAATAATGAAGAGACATAAGAATCAAATATGAACACAAAACAACTTGATAACGGAGTTTGTCCCTGGTGGACTACGTCTCCCGATCCTTCTCTCAAATGGGTAGGCCTTTTTATTAACTCAGCAAAAGAATTTGGAAAAATACATAAGTATACCTAATTCTGAAATCAAGTTGCAGAAGTTTTGCTCAGATCAGAAAACATACAACACCATTGAATATATGGCGTTGAATTACCAAAAAATGATTGTTTCCCCTCCTCGATATGACTTTGGCACTCCCAGGCCCAAGGGAAACTATGTCTCAGTTTTTGTGCCCTGCAACCTGCAATAAATGTTAAATAATTGTCTTGAAATGCATGCCCATTCGTACCCACGTCCACCCCTCCTCTAGCACTGGGCTGATGCATGTTTTAAATAATAAAACTAGTGTTACAACCAACGTGTGGTCATTGGCCTATTGATTACGGAGCATATATTAAGGCATGTATAAAGGAGGGAGGTCTCGGGGTCGAGCCCGCAAGCCTCCCCTTTTGGCCTGACCGTTTTGACATAAGTTTGTTCTGCTAACTTTGGTGATGCTTCTAGAATTCCGCTGAGTGCCATATCTAGTGGGGTCCTGCCAGATTTGATGGACCCGCCAAATTTATTTATTTTTTGAAATTTTGATCATGGGTTGTTATTGGGAATTTTCCCACTGCCATGTGGAAACCCATGACTGGGCCATGTGGAAGCCAACCATTGGGCCATGTCGACCACTATACAATCACCCTGCCACATTAGCGTACGATCTGCCAACTCAGCCTTCCACATCACTATATGAACTGCTATGTGGTTGTACAGACTGCCACATGGCTGTACAAACTACCACGTGGTGCATTTTTACTGCTCCACAAAATGACCTAGAAATGCCAAATATGAGTGACACATGGAAGCCTCTGGTGTTACCACGTCACCATACTAAAATCAGCATGACACATGGCACCTCCTACACATTCCATGTATGTTGTACAGATGTTGACATCAGTAGTACAAATGTTGAATCATCCCCCTACTGACTGAGCAAGGTTGACCAAACTTTGACCGCAAATATCTTTCAATCTGTAACTTTGTTTGATGATTTGTTTACGTCATTGGAAATCTTACGACATGCTCTTCGTGATGATGTCATTTTCACTAAGTTTTGAGAAATTTGAATTTTCCCTTTCTCTATCTATTGAGGCCATTCTAAGCGTCCTGGGTTACTTCTGTGAGTTCTAAGCTATCATTAGTCTTCTCTGGATCCCTTTTGGATCATTCTTGGATGTCATTATCCTTATTGAAGGTTTCCTTGCCTTTTTCAGCAATCTTCCTCATTGGTTTTTATTCAAAGGGTCTCTTTCATGCACTGCTTCCATCTGGTGCATGTGGGAGACGCACATGTATTTGGTTCTCCTGCCATCAACAATTGGGAATACATCAATGTCTCCTGATCGATGGATTCTTCAAGTGTTTGACCTCAACACCCTTATTCACACTTGTAAGAATGTACTTTGTGCCTTGATACCTACTTTCATTATCGGTAGGTTGTCTCATGTTTGTTAATGGTTGTTACAGGAAAACCCCCCTACGGACAGGTGAATTCCCTCTTGGATCCTAGACCTCTAATACCAATACAAAAAGGTGCTAACTTTTATCACTGACATCCCTTTAAACCTAGCTAAGCTAATCTATAGAGAAGAGGAAGAAGATGTACCTTTTTACGATGTTTATCCTCTCCCAGTCCAAGTTGAACTCTGATCCACAAGATCTTCAACATGTCCTGCAATCCAATTAAAGACAAAGCATGCTTCTTATTCTACTACGATTAGTTTGAAAATATATATATCCATTAAAGACAAGTTCATGTAGGCAAACACAATATTGAATGAAATAGGCCAAGCATGTGTATTAATGAGAACTCAAAAGAGATACTTACAGACCTTTGATGAAGCTGCAGCAGCCTCTTCTAGATCTCCTTATCCAAACCCTTGCTCAAATGATACACAAACAAAATGAATATGCTTCACTGATTATCTACCTTATGAGATCATAAGTTTGATGCCTTCAATGTCTGTACAATACCACTTCTCATGATATCATAAGTTTGGTATCTCTAAAAACTCCCTCCTTTCACCATGAGGAGGCCTCCTTATATAGGCTTGGAGAGGCCTAACCACCTTAGATATTCTTGGGATAGGTTGAGGATCTTTCTCCATCAGTTGTGGATCCTCCCTAAGATCCATCCTTGACCTCAAATTCGAATCCAACAGATTTCAGAGATAAGGGGGATCTTTCCCCGATTTTATCAATAGCATAACACTCCCCCAAAATGGTGCACAGAGCGCTACAACACTCCCCCAAAGAAGGGAAAGGAGCACTAGCGCTCCCTACTAGTGGGTAGGGGAGTGTTTCCCAAGATTTCCTCAAAACATCCCAGTGCTCACCCAGAAGGGTGCACAAAATGATACAACGCTCCCTCAAAGGAGGGTAAGGAGCGCTAGCACTCTCTGATAATGGATGGGGGAGTGTTTCCCTTCAAAATTCATTTTTAAGTGGTTTTCTCAAGGAAAACGGCTTTGTACTCTTCATCAAATGACTTCTCCTTATTTAACCAGTCTCTGAGGGTGTCTTCAAGTGTTCCTCGTGATGTTGTTGGAGACATGACATGGGCAAGATGACTGTATGATGTCTGTGACACTTGCAACACTTGTGGCCAAAAAGTGACACTTGTGACACTTGTAATGACAACAATAGGTCATCACTGAAATGATTAATTTTGATGTGTAACAATAACGTCACTATTTTTCATCTTTGGTTCTCTTTGAATTCCCTTAACGACAGTTCTATTCGTTTAATATTGTTTCAACGCACCTTCACGGGGGTTGCAGCGAAATGGTACATAGAGATACCAGGGGGGACGTACGAAACTTTTAATCAAATGGTTTTAGTCTTCCTCAACCAATTCCAATTGTTGGTTCGTTATGATGTCGACATAGAACTTCGTTTGGCCTTTTGTCAGGACAAAGCCACCCATATCTCGGATCACATCCAAGAGTGGCGTAGATGAAAGAGGTTGATCAAGGCTTACATACCTTCAGAATTCCTGCTAGAGTGGTTCCTTAAGTCTCTATAGCCTTATATTATGAAGGATGTTTCTACATCTAGGGTTACATCTGAGGAAGAAGCAATTTTTAAAGCCCAACAGTTAGATCTTATATATGCTCAGTCTAGGATGTTATACAAAATTCTTCCAAATGCATCGAGGTCAAACTATGACCCTAGACAAAATCTCAGGCCTCATGCCGATAGCATTGTAGGCTCTAGAAATGTGAAATCTGCAAACTCGGTGACAAGCCAGTTGAAAGAGTTGTCTCTAAACCAGTCTGTAGGAGGGCCATCTTCGTCTATTTCCTCCACTCCCACTCAGTCGATGGATGTACATTATGTGCAATTGTCGACCAACCTAAATGGTAACCAACAACCAGGAGGGAATAAAATAAAGGACGTGGTAACAATCGTAAGGGTGAGAAAAATAATAATAAACCCAAGGACAACGGTAATAATGAGAAGACGAATAATAATGTTGGTGAGGGAAAGAAAGAAAGGTGAAAGGTAAATTTTCCCTGCAATCTTTGTACAGATGATCACCTTACCCACTTGTGCCCCAAACTTGTGGAAGTTGCGAGGATTTTATCTCTACCACCCGTTGTGCTGACCAATCCTTTTCCACATAACCAACACATGGCCTTGAGCTCCTCGAATTCTGGAAATGAGAAAAGTGGAAGTCAAAACCCACCGATGCAAGACGATGACTGTCTATGCATCAATATGGTTAACTCTAAGGTTAATGTAGCCACTCAGTCATGCGATTACAGTTCTTCAAAAACTGTACCTGGTCTAGAGTCTCCCCCTCCTCCAAATACGCCTTTACATATCAAAAATCCAAAGCCCTCGCTTCGTATTCTGAAAGGAGTAATCAAGCGCTCTACCCACAATATTAATGCTATATCCACCCATAATCACTCTATTGTTGAGGATCTAGGTCAAACCCCTTATGTGATGTCGACTCTGGAGGTACTCCAGACGTGTCCTTCACAGATGAATTCCTTGTTATCTATGTTAGGAGCTATAGATCCCTATGGCTCTAAGGTTATCAAGTTTGATGTCACGGATGTGAATCCTCACTTTCCTTACCATGTTGCATTCCAAATTCATGTGGGTTACTCAAAATATACCATCAAATGTATTGTTATTGATGAAGGCATTGCAACATGCGTGATGTCCTTGGTCTATTGGAAATCCCTCAACTCTCTGACCCTCTCTAAATCTACGATCATGTTGAATTATAGAATAGGGCATCATCAAAAACCTGAAAAGGAAAATGATTAACCTCATTCTCTTTGTCTTGTGCAATAGGAATAAGACCTTGGATGGTTTCATCATAGGGAGGGGCACGTATCAATATCTCATGCTCTTCATCCTCTCATTATTCAACCATGTCTTATTTGATGGAATCATGAGTAAATTCTTTCTCTTCTTCATGGGAATGGTAACCTTCATCAGGATCCCTCTCCTCATCCTCTTGCGGGTTGATGTATTGTTCCCACCTTTAGAATAAATAAAGGGAATTTATTCTTTCCAGACTAAGAGTTTCTAGGGTATCTTTAGGGTCATCAATCTTGACTTGTGTAATAAAAAAATGTTCTTCCTTGGATAAGGAGATATTGGATTCAACTTCCATGGCCATCTCAGAAGCTTCTTGGATTATCATTGGCTCCTTTTATCGAGCAAAAATATTGATTTTCCTGAGAACGCCCTTATATAGATGACAAGGAGGAACTCAGATAGAGGACGATGGCTTCGATGGATTTGTTGTGACATCCTCTTAAATTCGGTATGGAAGTCCCTAACGATCTCATGCTCAGACTTCTTTATGTGAATAATTCTTTGTAGTAACATGTTTGGATTCTCTTTGACATTCCATTTTTTGAGGAAAACTTCCTCTAATTGATCCATAGATGTAATACTAGCATTAGGGAGGCCATCATACCATCTTTTAGCATTTCCGTGAAGAGTATCACAGAAAATTTTCATTGTTAGGTCTTCAACATCATCATTGATAGCGTGGAGTTAAAAGAAGGCCCAAAAGTCACTCATATGGTCTTCAACGTTTTCCTCATCACTACTAGTGAATATTGGGAGCCATTTTTCATACCTCAGAGGCATTTTTCATGGGCAACTTGTAATTTCACTCATATCCAAGGGTTTTAAATTACTTGGGTCCCATTGAGAATCCATGGTTGGCTTTATCATTAGTGGAGTCGCCCGATAATCCTTCTATGGATTATCAAATGGAAAAGAGGGAATCACCCTCGGTGGAGTCACCAGGTAAGATTTGAAAAGTGAAAGGATATGAGAAAAGGATTACCGAAAATTTTACCGTTCAAGGAAAATTGACTCGATATTCCCCGGCAACGACGCCAAAAATGTTATCGCGCAATCTGTAATTTCCCAAATCCCAAGGAAAGTGAGACAATATTGACCTAACAAGGTGGTGATCCTATCACTGTCACCTCAATAGGATACCCCTTTCTGTTTAGGAGAAGGATAAATCCACTCCAATTGAAATGTCTCAAGACCTAGGGGGTTTGAGGAAAGGGAAAAGGTAAGTCTAAGCACCACTCTCTCTAGGTCACTCAAAACATACTTAAGTCTTGTTAGATGAAGCAAAGGAGAATAAAGTGTACCTTCCCCTTACCAATACAATAACAAATGTTATGCCAACAACAAGTGATGATGAATGTTTCAACAAGACTTCAAGTTTATAGAAATTATTGCTACTGTAATACCCCTAGGCTGAACCCCAACTGTAAATGTAAATATAAATGTACATATGTATATAAGTTGGTGAGTTGTTTGTATCAAGTCTTGGAATTATTTTTGTAAGTTCCTTCCATAATATAGCATGCATATGTGTTGCACACTAAAAGAAGAAGTGTGCACATAATAAGATACCATGCACAACAACTTGAGTGCACGATCTTGAGGCCAAAGAGCCTTTTTGTATATGTTCATGTTTTTTAGGATGGTGAGCCTGGATACAAAAAGGATAATATGTTGATATTATAAATGTAAATCACATGCAAAGATTAATGAAAAACACATCATTGCGGTAGACCAACCATGTAAAATACTATGGAGGGCTAAACTCCACTAAATAGGGAAAGGGGTCTAAAATTTAAGGATAAGGGGCTAAGCTAGGGAGCTTAATCCAAAAAGGAATATTATATTAATATTCCTTAAAGTATAAAGTATGGATAATTATCTTTTATCCTAAGTTCTAAGGATGGGGACAAGTGGGCCAAGGTAGTTCTCAACATGACAAGTGTCAAGTTGGGAACATGCATACATATAGTTTGGAATTCGTTCATTTTCCAGGATCCCATCATCATTCACTCATTGATTCAGTTGTCCTCTGTACCTTCCTGTTACTGTCATTGTACATGTACTTGCACCTATACTTGGTTATCTTAAGAGTTGGACTAAAGAAGCGATTTGTCAGGCCCATGGGATATTGAAGAGGTGGGTTGTCAGGCCCGTGAGCAACTCTCTCTAGGTGAGAGAATTGTTGGGAATTGATTTCCCGAAGGTCCCAAACTACAGCTACAGGGCTCTGAGACTTCATGTCTAGCCTATTTTTGAAGCCCCGGAAAGGAAGTGGGGAAAACGAGGGATTGTTGAGCAGAGAAGGGACACACTTCTTGGGGTTCGACAGGCATGTGGGGAATGAGGGACTGTAGGATGTTAGTTTGAGTTGGCACCTGTGACTGAGTTTTTCTATGGTCTGAGATACAACATCCTGGTTAGGAATTCCTTTACCCGGGTGGAGTTTATCCCCAGCTCGGGGGTGACCCACTACTGAGAGTTTTGAGCAGTGTGGTCTAAGGCTGGGAGAAATGTGGAAGGTATGCACACAATCGATGATCCTTTTATCAAGATAAGTGTCAATTGTGTGTTAAATCATGTGTTGCATTATTATTAATGCATTTATTTTTATGGGTTTTTCATGTACATGTTGCATGTGTGTTTCTATTATTATTATGTATGAATCAGTGTATTTGAAGAGTATGTGTATGTTTTAATTTGGTATCAAAGTTCAAATTTTTTGTTGTAATGGACCAATTGGTTGT
Organism: Picea engelmannii; assembly: GCA_009831015.1. Classification (NCBI taxonomy): domain Eukaryota; kingdom Viridiplantae; phylum Streptophyta; class Pinopsida; order Pinales; family Pinaceae; genus Picea; species Picea engelmannii. The sequence continues at coordinate 104,958 of ML796226.1, forward strand.
TGGGGATGCTGCAATGTGGTATCAAAGCTCCAATTTTCAACATTGAGCCTGGATGGGCTGAACAAGCTGAATGTTCAAGTGAAATTTCACATAGAATTGATTTCAAAGTGGTCAAATTTCAAGTTATAGTGTATCCATGGTAAAAATCAGAAGCAATTGCATGGATTTGGGAAAAAGCCTTAGTTTTTGTTGTTAAATTCATCGGGAATTTGAGAAATTTGGCCAAGTGGTGAGATATTCTTAATTTAATAATTGTTCTAGCAAATTCAGACCTAGAATTGGTCGAATTTGAATTTAAAGGGAAGCCAAGACAGATGGAGCGAGATTGGTTGAATAAACTCTCAATCTGTGACTGAATTTGGAAAACATTTGTACCATAAATGTCAACCAACAGTGTTTTGTTGCTACAGAGGTTGAATTGGTGTTATCGGAGTGAAATTGAACAAATTTCATAGTTGCAAAATCTCCTTGGTGAAACTTGGGAAAAGTTTGGCAAAATCCCCAATTTCTGCAAAGAAAATCATGAGGAATTGATGCATAGAAAAATGAAGGTGTGCAGGTGTGTGCGCTAAAAATGTGTGATGCGTAGTGAAAAGCTTGTGATGTGTGAAAAATAAGGGTGCGCGACTGTGCACACTAAAATTTGGCATCGCAGAGTACAAGTTGGGATGTGTGGAAAAATATTGATGCGCGGATCTGTGCACTTAAATTTGTTGTTGCGCGGTGCAGAGTTGGTAATGCACGAAAAATAACAGCTCGCGGGTGTGCGCACTTAAATTTGGCACTGCATGATGCAGAGTTGGTAATGCGCAAAAAATAACAGTGTGCAGGTGTGTGCACTTAAATTTGGTGTTGCGCAGTGTAGAGTTGGTAATGCGTGAAAAATAATGGTGTGCGGGTGTGTGCACTTAAATTTGGTGCTACGCGGAGAAAAGATGGTGAAGTGCGAAAAAATAATAGTGCAAAAATGTGCACACTAAATTTAGCACTTCACAGTGCAGATTGGGTGGCACATGCATAATATTGGTGTGTGTGGTTTACGCGCTAAAAACTAGCAGAGCAAAGAGGAAAATTATTGTTGAGCGCAAAATGTTTGTATGCAGTGCATGCATGTTGAATATTCATGTTGTGTGATGGTTTAACTAATGGTGTGCGCGGTGTGAGCGTAATAAACCTTGGCATGGTTTGGTGTGTATAGTGAAATGCACATGGAATATTATCATTTGACACACAAAAAAAAAATTGGCATGCGACACAAAAGAAGTGCACACCAAATATTAGCGTGACAGAGAAGTGGTCCAGACTAGTTATAGGTGTGTGGAGCATGCACTACCTTATGTCATTTTGTGCATAATAAATATGGGTGTACATTTTCAGATTGGTGTGCGTGAAGTCTTTTGAATGGTCTACAACATCAGAAAACCAATGAATTTCTGCGACATTTTATATTGTTTGAACTTTGAAGGTCATCTTTTTGCAGTGAATTTTTGAGGCCCTAAACAACGTTTTTATCTACTCAAAAACCACGAGAATAGAGTTTACCAAGGTACACTCTCTCTATATATAGTAAATGAAAGAGATCATAGAAATATTTCTAATGGTGTAAACCATTTGTTAAACAAATATTTTATGAGGAAGTTACAGGACAAACATTGGAGGGTAAATTTTACGACCCAGTTAACTTCGGAGAACCATAACTTTATGCTCTGGAATGAGATTGAGGCACAGGAGAAGTATATCAGAATATATTGAACCATAGAACATATTCATGGAGATGAATTAAACTTATGGGCATGTTAAAAATGTTTACTATGGCATGGAAGGTACCTGTAACATCCAAGGCAAAAAACACTAATTGGCCTGGAACTTCAGTGGGTTGTAACTAGCAGCCCAGAACCAAGAAAGAGGTGAAACTTGGACAGACTGTCTAAAATATGTATATGAAGAAAACGAATTGGGCTCCTACCAAAACTCCAATGGATCAGGTGAAAAATGCATAATTACAGTTCATATTTGCACCTAGTTGAAGTATGAACAGAAGAATTAATGGACAATTTTCAAATAAACATAATTTTTTTCTCAAGACTCATAAATGAGCATGGAATTGGGTGTTGGAAAGGTCTTGGACAATAGAATATAAATATTCACCTAGAAAATTGATCTGGGCATTCCATTTTACAAGAAATTAGAACAAATAATTATGATGCATTATTGAACCAGAATTATACATAATATCATGAATTGTTAGATTATTCAGCCTAACAAGTTTTGTTGGTTGCACATTTTGCAGATTTAACATCAATTAGATTAGAACAATATCAGCACAGAACTAAGAATCATGGAATACGTGCAAGGGGATTACATCCATGAATATGAGGTAGCATAAAATATCTCATGAAATTATGAGATATTCTTAATTTAATAATTGTTCTCGCTAATTCATACCTAGAATTGGTCGAATTTGAATTTCAATGGAGTCCAAGACAGATGGAGGGAGATTGGTTGAATAAAATCTCAATCTGTGAATGAATTTGGAAAACATTTGTACCAAGAATGTAAACCAGCAGCGTTTTTTTGTTGCAGAGGTTGAATTGGTTTTATTGGAGTGAAATTGAATAAATTTCATAGTTGCAAAATCTCCTTGGTGAAACTTGGGAAAAGTTTGGCAAAATCCCCAATTTCTACAGTGGAAATCACGAGCAATTGATGCGCAGAAAAATGAAGGTGCGCAGGTGTGTGCACTAAAAATATGTGATGCGTAATGAAAAGCTTCTAATGTGTGGAAAATAAGGGTGCATGGCTTTGTGTGCTAAAATTTGGCGATGCATAGTACAAGTTGGGATGTGCGGAAAAATATTGATGCGTCGAGGTGAACACATAAATTTGGTGTTGCGCGGTGCAGAGTTGGTAATGTGTGAAAAATAACAATGCACGGTCGTGCGCACTTAAATTTGGCACTACGCGGTGCAGAGTTGGTAATGAGAAAAATATAATGGTGTGTAGGTGTGCACGCTTAAATTTGGCGTTGTGGAGTGCAGAGTTGGTAATGCACGAAAAATAATAGTGTGCAGGTGTGTGCACTTAAATTTGGTGCTACGTGGAGTAAAGTTGGTGAAGTGAGAAAAAATAACAGTGCACAAATGTGCACACTAAATTTAGCACTGCGTGATGCAGATTGGGCGGCGCATGCATAATATTGGTGCATGTGGTTTGCACGCTAAAAATTGGCAGAGCAAAGAGGAAAATTGTTGTTGAGCGCAAAATGTTGGTCTGTGCATGCATGTTGAATATTCATGTCGCACGATGGTTTAATTGATGGTATGTGTGGAGTAGTAGTGCATGGTGTGAACGCACTAAACCTTGGCATGGTGTGGTGTGGAGAGTGCAATGCACATGGAATATTAGCATGTGACACAAAAAAAAAATGTGTGTAATAGGTATTAGTGCATGAACCAAAATTGTGCATGATAGATATTGGTGTGCGACACAAAAGAAGTGCGCACCCGATATTAGCCCGACAGAGAAGTGGTCCACACTGGTTATAAGTGCGCAGAGCATGCACTACCTTATGACTTTGTTGTGCATGCTGAATATGGGTGTACATTTTCAAATTGGTGCACGCGAATGCTTTTGGATGGTCTGCAACAACATAAAACCAGTGAATTTCTGCGACATTTTATATTGTTTGAACTTTGAAGGTCATCTTTTTGTAGCGTGTTTTTTAGGCCCTAAACAACATTTGTATCTACTCAAAATCCACAAGAATAGAGTGTACCAAGGTACACACTCTCTCTCTCTATAGATCAAATGAAAGAGCCCAGAGAAATATTTTTAATGGTGTAAACCATTCATCAAACAAAGATTTTATGAGGAAGTTAGAGGACAAACAATGGAGGGTAAATTTTAAGACCCAGTTAACTTCGGAGGGCCATAAATTTCTGCTCTGGAATCAGATTGAGCCACAGGAGAAGTCTATGGAAATATATTGAACCATAGAACACAGTCATGGAGTTGAATTAAAATTATGGGCATGTTAAAAATGTTTAATATGGCATGGAAGGTACCTGTAACATTCAAGGCCAAAAACATTAATTGGCCTAGAACTTCAGCAGGTTGTAACTAGCAGCGCAGAACCAAGAAAGAGGTGAAACATGGATATATTTTCTAAAATATGTATATGAAGAAAACCAATTGGGATCCTACCAAAAATCCAATGGAGCAGGTGAAAAATGCATAATTACAGTTCATATTTGCACCTAGTTGAAGCATGAACAGGAGAATTAATGGATCATTTTCAAATAACCATAAAAAATTTCTCGAGACTCAGAAATGAGCATGGAATCGGGTATTGGAAAGGTGTTGGATAGTATAATATAAATATTCACCTAGAAATATGATCTGGGTAGTCAATTTTACAAGAAATCAGAAGAAATAATTATGATGCATTATTGAACCAGAATTATACATAATTTCATGAATTGTTAAATTGTTTAGCCTAACAAGTATTGTTGGCTGCACATTTTGCAGATTTAACAACAATTAGATCAGAAAAAGATCAGCACAGAGCTAAGAATCATGGAAGACGTGCAATGAGATTACATCCATGAAGATGATGTTTGACGCATGTATGTCGATATGGGTAATGAAGGTATAATTCTAGTTCGATAATGCATCAAAATTCATTCTTATTGAACCAGAAATATATATAATTTCATGAATACATAGAGAAGGCAAGGAAGAAAGAATTAACTTGGTAGAGACCATAAATATTTTGCAAACATATTTCCAAAGTTATAAATTTGATAATGAGAAGCTTATGAAATCCAAGGAGCAGCAGGAGGACTTCAACATAAAGTTAATGCAGAGCTTGGACATAATAGAAAAGAAGATGGATAAGGAGAATGACTCAAGAAAATTAGGAAGTCATAGGTCTCATGATGAGAGGGGAAGAACAAGAAGTGTTTGTAGACATAACCATCATTCCCCAAGTAATTCCACTAGGAAATCACACAGTAGTTCAAGTCCAGCCCCTATCAGGAAACATAAGAGGTCTGGGGTGGATGAACTATAGGAAGAAATGAACAAAATAAAGCCTCCTACATTTGATGGTGAACATAATAAATGTGAGGATGCAGAGACATGGCTACTAGGCATGAGGAAGTATTTTCAATTTCATAATTACTCTTCACACATAGAAGGAAGAATTGTCATCTATCAACTCAAGGGAAAAGAAACAATGTGGTGGGAGAAATTTGTGCAGGTGAAACACATTGATGAGAAAAATGTTACTTGAAGAGAATTCAAGAGGTTTTTTCAAAAGAAATACTTGACTAAGAGATACTATGACATGAAAATGAAGGAGTTTTTTTTAACTCAAACTTGGGAGTATGACCATAGATGAATATGAAATGAAGTTTTTTGAGTTGTTGAAGTATGTTTCTTTCATCAAGGATGAGTCGGTTAAGATTCAAGGGTATTTGAGTAGGATGTCATCATTTATCAGTGACAAGATACAATATTACGATCCCAAAACATTGGAGGAAACCATAAGGGGAGTTAAATGTTGTTAAGGTCATAACCCGCACATAGGTAGATCAATGTATTCGGATGTAATAAAGGCCAATATTAATAAGACCTTTCAATAAAATAGAATAAGGTGGATGTAAGAAGACCTAATAGAAGCTTCCGCTTCTAGAAGGATCTTCCTCTAGATGCTTCTCTTAATAGACATATTTAGTATAAATAAGAGTCGAGGGTATGAAAACCCTAGCTTGGAGATTATTGTAACAAAGCGTTGCTCGACTGGAGGTTGCCCCCTCGAAGAGGCCTGTGAACATTGCT
>ML796226.1:126846-147910 GCA_009831015.1 Picea engelmannii
TACTACACATGCATTATGTTTTGGAGGTTCAAACACTTTTCTACAGGGATATGTTGATTCAGATATGGCAGGTGATAAAGACAACAGGAGGAGCACCACAGGGTATGTTTTTACTATAGGTGGAACAGCAGTAAGTTGGATTTTGAAATTGCAAAAGGTTGTTTCACTTTCAACAACAGAGGCAGAGTATGTTGCTTCTATAGAGGCTAGTAAAGAAATGATTTGGTTACAAAGGTTTATGGACGAATTAGGAAAGAAGTAGGAGAACAATCGGTTGTACTGTGACAGTCAGAGTGTTATTCACCTTGCAAAGAACTCATCCTTCCATTCAAAGACTAAGCATATACAGGTGAGGTACCACTTCATATGATTCACCTTGGAAGATGGACAATTGAAGCTGGAAAAGATACACACTAGCCAGAATCCTGCAAACATGTTAACAAAGGGAGTAACCGGGGAGAAATTGAGTTCCTGCTCAGTTTCAGTTGGTCTTCAAGAATGAAGATGAAAATGAGAAATTTGCCAGGTCCAAGAAGGTTCAGACTCCAGCATATACAGCAGCGGTGGAGTTGTTGAGATCAGTCTCCAAGTGGGAGATTATTGGTTGTGGAGCCTGATTATCTTCCTGATTCAAAGGTCCTTGCTTTCAGCCGTGTTTATACCCCATGAAGTATTTACACCCCAGAAGTATGTACACTCTTCCATGTGGGGGAGTGTAGAGGGGGGGTACCCCCTCTATGGGGTCTGGGGGGGCTATCCCCCCGGCTGGGGGGTCTGGGGGCAAGCGGGCCCCCAGCGGGGGTTCGGGGACGAAGCCCCCAAAGAAAAAATTGCCTTGTAAAAGTATATTGTAATTTCATTATAAATTTGGACCGTTCATTATAGGGTCGTAGATCTAACGGTAGAGATTATGTTAGGGTTTTTTTCCCTAGAAGGCAACCCTCTTTTATGAGGGAAATGTATTGCGGCTATGGATGAGGGTGAATATTGTATTATGAGAGAGGAGACTGTGAGAGAAAGAAGAGGAAGTTACAGCGGGTTTTCTTGTAGGTTGTATCCCTTCATTTGTTGGATAATAATAAAGGAAGGACCTGGAAATTTCTCTGGTGGACGTAGCCCACACTGGGTGAACCACGTAAATCTGTGTCTCTCTTGTATTGTGTGTCTTCTATGTTTTGTTTCTGCATTTGTTTTATTTTATTGCTCCGCGGTCCTGTTTTTCTAACACTTTTTGCAACAGCTCTTGAATCTATTGCTTGATTTCATCGTTCTCCAGAAAAAAATGTCGATAGATAGGTCCATTGGGAAGCAATGCACATGGGGTTAAATCGATGGGGTGATTGACTTGAAAGTGCAGAAGCACACCTAGGGGTGAGGTGAAGATGTCCTGGTACTCCTCCATGACCTTGTCCATTCGTTGTTGTCGTGTAGACGAGCCCTGTTTGGAGGTCGTGGCCACAATCTTCTTTATTCCCTGAGGGTGGATCATTAGGAAAACAAATTTCTCGGTTTTGGAAATGAGCCTACTGCATTCTTTTGTAGTAACAAAAGAGATAGAGATAGGTGGTGGTACCTCTAGTATCTTGTACAACTTATTTCCCAAGGTAACAATAACAACATGAGGTTGAGACTCATAGACAGTATGTCACTTCCACAAGTATGGTTGGCCTAATAATACATCACAAACATCAAGAGGAGAAATGTGACATAATACCTCATCGATGAAGGGCTTGATGTTGTAGGGAAGGTGACATTGTTGGCTGATGCGGAGATCCCGTCCTTGGTGAAGCCACCCGATGGTGTACGGTTGTGGGTGTGTTGTGGTTGACAAGCCCAACTGCTTCACAACCTCTACTGAAATGAGGTTCTTTTAGCTCTCACTGTCGACGATGAACTGTAGCGGGGAACCCTTTACCCACATCTGGGAGTGGAAGAGACACTCCCCCTCCTCTAGATATTTTGGTTCTTCCTTTTTGATCTTCGTGGTGGAAATGGTGGTGTTGGGCTCCACATGATAATTTGCTTCCCTATGTCATTCCCCTTCTTGCATTCTAATTCAGTGTCGGAGCATGCATCTTATTCAGAAGCCCTCATCTCAACCACCAGTGACTGTTTGGCCCAACGCTCACTTGTGTTGTGAGTGGATCTCTTATGGAACTCACACCACTTTGTCATGTCCTTCTTTGGCTTCGTAGTGTTTTTATTTGCTTGCAGCTTTGGAAGGTTGTCTTGAGCCACCATGCCTTGGATTTGTCCTTTGTTTTGTGGTTTGGGGGCACCTTTCGCTTGCTTTTGATTCATTGATCCAAAGTATCACTTCTTCTGTTTGAATTTATGCTCAATCTTGGTAGCATACCGGTATGTCGTACTCTGAATCTTTGATACCCAACTTTATACGCAGGGTATGGAATAGATTCGTCAACTCGTGCACATATTGATCCATTTGTTGTTGCAACGTAGTCCATTGTATGTACTTGTCCTCATAGCTCCCCATGGGATAATATTGTTCCTTGATGTTGTCTTGGAAAGAATTCCAAGTGGGTACGACCAAGAATAGGGAGGGTTCCTCCTCGTCCTTTTTCTCACAGTAGGTTTCCCACCAGTCCTTGACATGGGGGGCAGCTTTGAGCAGTGAAAAAATAATCTTCTCCCGATTGGAAAAGTCATGAACCGAGAAATATCCTTCTAATAGATTCAACCATATATCTATGGCATCTACATCTATTTGACCATCAAATATGGGAATGTCAAAGTTTACTTGTACCTTAAAAGGGGTTGCGCCTCCAGAGTGGTTGTTGGATGCAGATGCGCCACCAGTGGGCAATCGTTGAAGGATCTGGGTGAATGTAACACCCTGTTTCCCGCAGTTTGTGAAAATAACTATATTGGCCAAGAACTGTGGCAAACTCAAAAATATGAATGTGTGACGTGAATGGACCTTGTGAAAAAGGTCGATCAATGTGAATAATATTATATATATATATATATATATATATATATATATATAATTGCAGGACTGCTGAGAGGGGATATGATGAAAAAGAGACCATGATGGTTGAAGAAAGGTGGTGGAAGGCACCTGGAAAGGTGGCGTTAACTTCGACCGAAACGAATATCGTATTTGGACTTCACTGGCCCGGAGAACCAAGAGTGGCTCGCTCGCCCCGAATTAAATGACTCGCCGAGATTGGTAGGTAAATGGATCCTCATGAGTAATGAGGGATGGGGGGGAGGGGGTTGAACCGCCCATCCGTAGAGCCGTCAGGCCTGACCAGTGTAAGGAAAATTGCGCCACACGCAACCTCGCAAGAGGAAAGAAAGGCGTGAGGGAGAAGCGAGAAGGGGGGCAGACGTGGGGGAAGGAAGAGAACTCTGGAAAAAAAAATACAGAGTGAGTGATAGAAGAGAAGAAGGAGAGTAACCTTCCTTCTCGGTCACTGGAAAATAGAGACGTAGTCTCACAGCATCGTGGTCTCAGCTCAAGGGTGGCTAGTGGTAAATCTGTTGGGAGTCACTGAGCCTACGGTTGGGTGGAAACGAGCACCCCTCTCAGCAGTTGCATCACTTCTGGTCTTTTTCTGATAAGTGTTTTTCATCTTGTATCTTGAAATGTATATTCTGACATTTATGCTCATAAGCTGTGAAATCATGAAGGGTTTCAGTATAAGATTGTCTGTGTGGTGTTTGATCAGAAATGGTGGTTGCATTCTTTTGTTGGAAGGACCACATATGGCTTATGTTTATAGATAGATTTGTACATATATATATATATATATATATATATATATATATATATGCATATTGAATTAATTCAGACTTCGATTCTATTCTCGGGAAATCTATACCTTTATTCGTCCCCAGGAATACCTAGAATAGATCTCTCCCTAGAGATATCCTTCTTGGAAAGCTTATCAAGAACCTGGAAAAGTATTTGAAGGCGCAAGTCTTAGTAACCCTATACGAGGAAGAATGATCCTCTTGAAATCCTGAAATAGAAACGTAGGGATAGGTATCAATCGACGAATGAGATCTCATCAAAAGATCTGTGGTCATTCACGACCGTTAGGTTGGAGGAAGAAACGGGGGTGTTACATGCCTTAACCTATTTCCTTTATCTTCGTGAGTGGTGAAGAAATCGGGACCGTAGATCCCCAAGGTCTGTGAGAGTATCTGGACCATTGGTTTTTCCTCGTCCAGGGAGCAGTGGGAGAGTGCACAACATGGGACCGATCTGAACCATCAGATCTTAGTTAGAAAACCCGACAGCTATTGGATCTGTCAGGAGATGCATGAGGGTTAAGCCCTCGTGAACAGGGGTGAAAGTCCCAAGAAGGAGTTCGTATCGGGATTTCAGAATTCGGGAATTTGGGAGTTCAGAGGACGAGAGTCCGGGCACTCGACATCAGAAGTCCTGAAATAGCGAAAGGGGATTTGAGCCATCCATCTGCGGGAGGACGCGTGTCGTGGAATCATCCGTTTTGGAGATTCGGGCACCAGGACTCACATAGGTGAGTGCCTAGCCCTTGCGAGCAGTGAAGTCACAAAAGAACCTGAGCCGTCTGTTGGAGGGAGGATACGTGTCATGAAACCACCCATATCGGGGATTCGGACATCGAAAGTCCTAGAGGGAAGTCTTTCGACTTCGTGGGTGGTGAAGTCATGAGAGAATCACAGTCGTCCTTTTGAGGAGGATAGGTAGCACCTTGTCGTGTGCGCAGACCCTATAGGGATCAATGAGGTCGAGGAAATCTTTCATGGTTCCAGAGAAGAGAAGCTCGAGAGGGATAGTGCCATTTTGTGCACAGAGCCTTAGCTGCAAAGATCGCAAAAGAGAAGAAAAGGCTGAGACCTTTGATACTTAAGAAATCTTCCAATGAGAAGGAAGAGAAGCGCATGCTCAAGGAGGAGCTACGATTACCGTTAGATTGGCTAGAGCGAAATAGATATAGGTCGTCGAAAATGTACGTCTAGACGCGTGCAAAAGAGAGCAGAAACGGACGGCAGAGAGACTTCGTAGAGAAGTGTCGAAATGTCCTGGTCCATTGGATCGCACTGAGTTGTGAGGGAGTTAAGCCATAGAAGCAACCATGGGAGAAGTTGTATGGACAGTGGAGACACTTCTAGATAGAAGTGGAAAACAGCCGATAGTCGTTGGATCTTGCAGGGTTGCAAGGCAGTTAGGGTCGAGGCAGTCCCGAAGAGGTCCGAGTTCGGGATCTCGCATATCGGGGTTTCGCAAGAAGAGAGCGCAAGATTTGGGTGCTTCAACTCACGAAGTCACGAAGTGCGAAATCACGAGGAGAAAAAAATCTGAACCGTTGGATCCAGGAACGGGAGGACCGTTGGATCAGGGCCTTATCGCCCGTATCGCACATTTGGAGGTTCAGAGGTTGAGAGGACCTCTTCATGACATCAGAAGTCGCGAAGTGCTGAGAGCTGAGGTACAAGTGAGGAACACGTGGCAGAACCACAAGGTCGGGCCCGCGTGGTTGACAGGCGGACACGCATTGCCTGGAGAAAGGAGTCAATGCTTTGTTGACTTCTCGCATCTCGGGGATTCATGAAGTAAGAGCACGGGAGCTCAACCCTTCGACTCATGAAGGTGCGAGTAGCAAGAGGCGCTAGCATTTATCCTAGCCAGTGGTCACATGCAGAAGGCGCTGACAGAAAGGAGCTATACCCATTTCGTGATCTCGGGTATCGCGAGATTGGGAAGGAAGAGTCAGGAGTTTCAACTCATGAACTCGCGAGATGGCGAGTTGCGACAAGCAACTTTGGGAATAGGCCTTGGTCATAGCATTGTGGTCGCTTGGGAAAGGTGGAGCTCACGCCTAGTGATATTCGCACAGGGGAGCTACTGAAAAGGACATGTGGACCAAGGCATAGCCTAGGGGGCTAATTGCTAATCGAAGCCTCTTTGGTAGTTTAGAATTCAGGGTTTGCAGAGCCGAAATTCTCGACTCGCTTATAACATTGAGTCGTGAAATGAGAAAAAGGTGCCTAGTTGTTTGACCTGTGATCAGGATCAGTGATCACATGGAGGTGGAAAAAGGGGAGAACTAGCCTGTGCTAAGCCCCATAGGATTTCGAGGATTCTGACCATAGAGAATTCGGCGAAAAATCTTCATTTCCATAGTGGGTTTGTGATAAATTGGTATCAGAGCATGGTTACAACACTTGGCCTACTTGGGCTCATGAACGAGTTGCACAGGAGCTCCGTTCGGAACACTCCTAAAAAGAGTAAACCCCCCCCTGTCTTAACCTTCCTAATCAAAAAGATGAAGTTGAGAATGAAAAATCCCTATTGTGTGTGTGTACATGTGAAAATATGAATTATGCACTAGTTATAAATAAATATAAATATCAACTAACAACTAGTGTTTTTCCTTTTGCACACAAGCGGAAGATCAACCGCGGGAAATTATCAACACATAGTATGGTGACTCACCAAGAAGTGGGAGAAGGCTCCCACAATAGAGATGAAGATTCTGACAAAAGAAGGGCAGTAGGGACTCCTCTAGGTCTAGCCGAGACTGTGAGGAGCCTCATGGTCGAATTACAAAGTTGTAAGGACGACAATGAAAGAATGTTGAAAGAACAAGAAAAACAAACAGAAATTAATGCAGTTTTACTGCAGAGTTTATCTGATCTACAAAGAAAGATGCAGCATGAACCTGAAACTCATAAACATGGTCATATCAGCGGTCACACTGAGAGGAGCACCTTGAAAAAGGTCCACCCCAGAGGTAAAGGACAAGCGTCGGATGATTCCTCTGAGAAGGAAGCTGGCGATTCGGAGGGCTCTTCTAGCAACAGAACCAGTTCCTATTCCCGAAAGAAACAGAAGAAGCAAAATCCTTCCAAAGGTTGAAAATTCAAAGAATTCAGAAAATCCAAACCACTCTCCTTCGACAGTGAAATAAAGAAGGGAGAGGAAGCAGAGTCTTGGCTGCTTGGACTAAAGAAGTATTTCAGATTCCATGACTTTTCAGAAAATATGAAGGCCCGAGTGGCCACCTTCAACTTGAATGGAAAGGCTTCCATTTGGTGGGAAGACCTTAAGAATGTGAAAGGGGTTCACGAAGAGGACCTGTCTTGGGAACGGTTTGAGAAATAATTCCGAAAGAAGTATCTGTCAGAAAAATATTTCGATGAAAAGACTAAAGAGTTTTATGAACTCAAACTGGGACAACTCACTATAGAAGAATATGTCAACAAATTCCTTAATTTGTTGAGGTATGTACCCTATATCAAGGCGAAAAAGGCAAAGGTGCAACGCTTCATCAATGGACTACCTAAGGACTATCGAAATAGAATTGAATTTCATGAGCCAAAGACTGTATAAGGCACTATTCGAAAGGCAACCTATTGTCATGAACAGTTTGGGCATTGAGCAGAACCTCGCGAGGGATGGAAACAGAAGAATAGTTCAAGATTTTAGAAAAGGGGAATTAAATCCCCAGGATTTAAGAACTATAAGAAGAACCCAAGAATGAGCTTCCCAACCCGGAGTATGCCCCAGCAGAATTTTCCCTCCTTGAGCGGAAATAAAACTTCTAGACCCATATCAGTGAAGACTGATAACCCAAAGAGAGAACCTTTGAAATGTTGGGGTTGCGGGGAAGAACATCTATTGAGGGACTATCCACACCGACATCAGAATAGTCAGAGGATTTATAACATCCAAGAAGCTACTACCATCAATGATGTGGCCAGGAGTGAGCCACAAATTTATGCAGCCTTGGATAATAACCAAGCTGACCACCAAGCTTCTGTGGTGGAAATAGAAGGTATGATTTCCAACCATCTAGTGTCTGTTTTGATTGACCCTGGTTCAAATTTGAGTTATATAACCCCTAAAGTTGTTGATAAGTGTAAACTACAACCACAAAAACATACCAAGCCATGGTTGGTACAGTTAGCCACTAGCACCAAAAGAAGGGTAGAAGAGGTTATACCAGCCAGCCAATTGATGTTGGGTAAATCCCCCACCCAAGCAACCCTTAACATATTTCCCCTGGAATCGTATGATATGTTGATTGGTATGGATTGGCTAGCTGCCCATAAAGCCAGATTGGACTGTTACCATAAGACCTTAGAATGTGTAAGTAAGGAAGGGAAGAGGATAATCCTTCAAGGGATCCGAAAACCTGTCTTGGTGAGACAAATATCAGGTCTGCAAATGAGAAAGTATTACCGAAAGGGATGTACCCTATATGCAACACAGGTATTGAAAACAATTGGAGGTGACAAACCAAGCCCTGATGATCACCCTATCCTGAGAGAATACAGAGATGTGTTTCCGGAAGAAGTACCGGGTCTACCTCCAAGAAGGGTGTTATAACCCTAAATTGCACCACACATGCTTAACTGGCATCATGCCAACTCATATCCCTTCATTACCAAACATCTGTTGAACAACCTCTCTGAAAATCCTCTTGGGTCAAGGCCCACATGCCCTAACCCATTACTGCACGCGTGTGCACACTAGCAGGCCCACTACAGCCTGCGTGTACCTAACAAAACACAAAAATAGGAAAGTTGCCGACGGAACAAAAAGCTATGGGTCAGTTAACTGAAACTCCCGGCCATGCATGGTCGAGAGTTCGTCCAAAACCCTAGCTCCTTCTAGCCTATAAAAGAAGGGGTAGGGGTACCATTTGGAAGAGGAAAATTATAGCGAAGAAACTCTGCCCATTTTTCGAATCCATTGTCCCAACCCTTTAGCCTTTCCTCAAGCCAAAGGAGAATTAACACAAAGCAGTTGGAGGACAGAAGAGGAGGAGCCCAGGATCAGGATCAAGGAGCGGTGACCGGTCTCGACTTTGATTGTAAGTTGATTCATTTTTCAAATAATAAAATAATATTTTTCCCGTCCCAATGCATGAGTTATCTATGATTTGTTTAATTTATGCTTAATTTCTAACCCTCAAGTAGAGAAGTAGCATGCATGCGTAGGTGTTTGTCTTGATTGCAGGTTATCTTTGGAAGGAGCAGCGCAAGCAAGCGATCAAGAGCGCAACGGAGGATCTACACCAAACATCAGTAAAAAGGTTAGTAGTTCCTTTCCATGCATGTATTGTGAAAGAGGGGTTTAAGTTTTGGGTGGTAGGCTAAAAAGTAATTTCTTTACGGTCGAAATCTTCATGCAAGTCTGACCCTAGTTTGCTAGTCCGTAGGGTATTTTTCCCAACAACAGAGTTGGCGACCATACTGGGGATGATACTCTTTAGGGTTTCCAGATTTAGTTGAGTTTTTTGGTAGTTTAAGAGATTAGATTTTCTATTTCTTTGCCTGTCTTTTTCTGTAAAGCCTGAGCTAGCAGGGAGCCTAGTTCTTTATACTAGTTTTCCCTGACTGTTACTTGATGGCAATTGTCGGGACACACAAAGGTACACGCGGCCTCCAGAAGGCTAGCACGCATGTACCCGCGCCTTAACCTCTTATAGCCCATGTGTGAACGCTAGCTGTAGAGGTTTCAGTAGCATGTAGGAGTTTAGAGAACTTGAGAGGTAGTCCTCCTCTTCCCTGTCAGAATTATACATTCTCAGGGGCTTTTCTGGATCCTGTCTGAGTCTTGTTGGTTCACAGTCATGTCTCAGTTGTCTTTTTGTGTTTTGTTATTCCTTGCAATTATTTTTCTTTTCTGTTAGAAGAAGCATCCAAGCCTTCAAGAGACCCTGGTTATCAATACCAGAGGCCTCTTCTTGGTCTGGGCTTCCTGTTTTTATTTTTTTCTTAGAGTTTATACATACACACGGCATGTACAAGGTCAGCCCGTGTGTACACGCGTTCGCACGCGTGTTGTTTTAGTGACAGAAGTGTGCTTGACAGGCTACTTTTTGGTCAAGGTGGGGCAGTCATCCCCTCATTTGATGAGAAGTGTTTCCCTCAGGTGTTTGAGTCTAGGGTTGAACAGTCAGTAGGTTAGGTCCTCTTACCCTTAGCCTGCTTTTTCTCGGTTGATAGTTGACAGAAAACATAAAAAGAAAAATTTTGTTTTATGGTTTTTAGACAAGCGTAAGAGTCTTTGTTTTCTTGATTTCCATTGTGTGCCTTCACTTTGATTCTTTGCGATCTGCGCTTTAAGCCAGAAATTGTCTTTCTTGGTTTTGTGCTTGTCAGTATTTTCCCTTTGTTGCTTGATTAGCACTTAAATAAATAAATAAAAATCTTTTCATTTTCTTCTTTGTTTGAATATTGTGTTTCTGCATCAATAGCTAGGGAGAAGTCTTTTTGTTCATAAGTTTCTGCAGTGCATTTAGAGCATAAGTAGCTCGTAGTCGATCAAAATTCCTTTATGTTTGCTACATAAAATCTTAGAAAAATTGAAAAGAAAAAGAAATCTTTCTTGGTGAAAAGTTGTTGATTTTTGCATTTAGTAAAAGTCTTTTGTTTCCAGCTTTTTTCATTCATTTTTTCTTTGAGTCTTTACACATCATCAGTTTCACCTTCATACCCCATGACGTAAGAAAACCCATAAAAGCAATGCTAATTTAAAATTTATTAGACTTTTTGTTTGAAGGGTTCATTCACTAGTTCAGGACTAGGGCCTTGGATTAGGTTGGAGAGGAAACTCTCCAAGGCCACTCAAAACCAAACATTAGATTCTGTGATAGGGAGTGTAGAAGTCCAATTTTGTGGAAGTTATCCAAGACCCCCCTCTAACACAGGGGAGAACACATATTGAGGGCTTGTTTTGGGATTCCGTCATTTGCATTTGCCACGGGGCTTCGTGGGTCTCGAATCCGTTCAAGGTCCTCAGTTGTCTTCCGGACCATTTTCTCTCAATACCCTTGACAGGTTTCGAGCTTGATACCCTTCTCATTGTGGTCTACCCGACTTTTGACTGTACCCGCCTAGTGACTGTTCGCGTGCTGGAAAACTAGTTGCCAATCTTTTTAGGGACATACACAAGTGACTGCGGGGGTATACCGCGGTACCTAGGACAGACATCAGGCCACGCTTTGCAGTGTATACCCGGAGGGTGCTTCCGTGTTTGAGTTGCACTTGCACCGGTAAGTTTCTCTAGTGTTGGTTATTGTAACTGTTCTTCCAACTAGTTTAGTGTTTTCTTGCATATCTCTTAGGGGATTCTTTTTTAGTGTGTGTTACTATTTGAACATATAGAATACCTTAGTGTGTCTTGGATCTTCTCACACAGTGGAGGATCCCGAGCTCTGTCAGTCACGAAGGCTTCTGGGCCTTCCGCCGGTTATACTGGAGCCACCCCCGCCACCATTGAGGCGGAAGCTAGACCAACAAGGGTCTTTCAAAGCAATCGGGTTACAAATCATTGTGCCCGAACAAATCCCGGAGGAATCAACCACCAATATTGGCTCGGTTGAAACCCAACCACTGATACCTGGCCATCGGTTATTGTACCAATCCAATTTTATGAATGCCTGTCAGTGCCTCACATAGCTATGGAAACAAACATTGTTACTTCCTCTGGGAATTCTTCCATTCCCACCACCGTTGCTACCACAGGAGAAGCATCTCCTAACTTTCCGTCGTCGGTCCGAGCCACCATGGTCTTGGCTGCAACTATGTTACACAGTGGACCAATCCCATCTATCGTGGCAGCCACAACTCCCTTCACACCTAGTGCGACAGGCCCTCCGTTTTCATACGGTATGCCTAGTTCGGGTACAAGTCCTGCACTCACTTACTCCACTTTACAGACTTTGGGTCTGGGGGAAGGGATCTCTAACGCTCCTCTGCAAGGTCAACTTGGGGGCATTCCTGTCCCTTTTAACACTTTTCCTTACACTAGAGGTCATATCTCTCCTTCATCCCCTTCGCTTGGTGGTCTGCATCAGCAGTCCGTCGGGCAGCCTGCACACACTAGTTCATTTGGAGCCGGGAGTCAAGGAACACCTGCGCACACTATGCCAATAGGTTCATCACCGTTTGTTTGGAACGAGACATTTGGTAACAACACTTTCGCATCCACCGCTTTCCCGTCTGGGGGCACTCCCATTTTTGGACAGTCTACTCCGGCGCAGGGTACTATTCCAGCACCGGGGGCACATATCGCAGGACCTTGGAACTCAGGACAAGGATCCGTTCC
This sequence comes from Picea engelmannii, assembly GCA_009831015.1. Classification (NCBI taxonomy): domain Eukaryota; kingdom Viridiplantae; phylum Streptophyta; class Pinopsida; order Pinales; family Pinaceae; genus Picea; species Picea engelmannii. The sequence goes on from ML796226.1 coordinate 138,920, forward strand.
CTCCTATAGAATGTCATTCTGGGGTAATTCTTTCCACAGTCAATGGAACCCTGGACAGACTACTATGCCTATCCCATCAGGACCGGCATGGGGTAATCCTTCGAAAAGTCCGTCAAACATGATGAATGCCCAACATCATATGTCCTTTATGGGGAATCATCCAATGATGTCTCCATAGATGCAAAATCCTTACACTAGTCAGGGCCATGGTTTCTACCAGAATCTGGGCCAGTAGCCAAACGTTTCCTGGCAACCTAGTGCTAGTCAAACTACAGGACCATTTTTCCCAGGCTATCAGCAGCAACCCAAACTACCATTCCTGGTGACGTTACACTTTCCAGATTTGACAAGGTTGTTAAATGATAATATTTGTCACGATCCACGTTTGCCTCCTATGCCAACGAAGTTTCCTTCGAACATTCCAAAGTTCGAGGCCAAGCCTAATGAAGATCCAGGTGATCACGTGACTACCTTCCATCTTTGGTGTTCATCTAACTCATTGAAAGATGACTTCGTCCAGTTGCGATTGTTTCAACGCACTCTTATCGAGAGTGCCACGAAATGGTACATCAAGCTCGATCGCTCCAGATACTCTTCTTTTGGTAAACTGGCGATGGCCTTCCTTAACCATTTCCAGTTACCTCTGAGATACGACGTTGGCACAGAGATGCTTGCCAATTTCGAATAGACAATAGCGGACCATATCTCTGATCATATCCGAGAGCAGAGACGCCAAAAGAGTCTAATCAAAGTACCAGTCCCACCAGCATTCCTGCTTGAGTGGTTCCTTAAGTGTTTAGTCCCACAATTATCCAAAGACGTCATGACTTCAGGAGTTTTCTCCGAAGAAGATGCCATCATGAGGGCTCGATAGTTTGATCTCATCTATTATCAGTCTGGTTTATTATACAACATCCTTCCGGATGCACCACGATCGATACTGGATAAAACTAGACAGAGAGTTGGACCACATGCCGATGGTATTGTTGGTTCAGCACAAACCAAGCCCGCTGAGCAATTGACAAAGAAATTGCAATAGTTATCTATCCAACACTCAGCAGCCAGCCAGACTACTGCTTTGGCTGCTCCTCCTACCCAAACGTCGAAAGTACACTCCATGCAGTCGACTAACCCAAAGGCCACCCAGCAACCTGAAGGGAAGAAAAAACAACGAAAGAAGGGTAAGGGGGAGAAAAAACCCACTCATAATGCTAGCGAGGGCACCACAGAAAAATGGAAGGCGAGGTATCCGTGCAAATTATGTGCGGAAGACCACCTGACCCATCTATGTCCTCGACTTGCAGAGGCCCAAAAGTTTGTCACACAACAACAGCAAGCAGTGTTGACTAATCCCTTTCAACATGGGAAAAATTTAACTCAAGCCTCTACAAGTACTAAAGGGGGCAGCCAAGAAACCTTCCCTCCTCCAAACAATTCCTCATCTGTGAATGTATATATGGTTAGGGGTGATGCTTTCATAATGACTAGAGTGCACGACTATAGTAAACCAAGCACCTCTGAGAAGGGTAAAGAAGTTGAACTCCCATATCTTCCTCTACAGATCGAGAAGATGTTGGGAGAAACAATGACACGCATTCCAAAGGGTGCATTTAAGAAAGCTTCTCACAACCCAAACGCAAGGGCTGCCCAGAATTAATCTGTGGTGGAAGATTTATCACAAACCCCTTGTGCGATGTCTGCTTTGGAAGTCCTCCAAAGCTGCCCGGCTCAGAGGAAAGCCTTGTTGACTGCTTTAGGCTCTACTGAGACTTGTAACCCGGGTACCATCATGTTAGATACAACCGACTTAAAACATCGTCTACCTTACCACGTAGCGTTTCAGATAGTAGTGGCTCATCCCACGAAAACTTTTACACGCAATATCTTCTGCACGGTGGTCGACGAGGGTGCCTCGACATGCGTTATGTCATTAGCATGTTGGAAGGCCATTGGCCAGCCCGCTTTGTCTCTGTCACCTACTCTCCTCACTGCGTTCGACGGTCGTTCTTTCCGACCACATGGCATCGTCGCTTCTTTCCCTGTGCAGTTAGGAGGGAAGACCCTGTGCGTCGAACTAGAGGTAGTTGATGCCCCCCTCGACTATAACCTCTTGTTAGGACAGAGTTGGACTTATGCTATGCAAGCTATGGTTGCTACAGTTTTCCAAGTCTTGTTGTTTCCACATGAGGGTCGGATAGTGACCATCGATCAATTATCCTTCTCTAGACCTGACCCAGCTTTGGGGGCATCCATGGTTCCCATGATTGATAATCCTCAACCCAGTGTCGTTAACATAGGAGTTGGTTTGTGCCCATCCTTGATGGGTACCTTTGATTACCCGCCTCCTCATGACGATGTCAAGTTTATATCGAGTCACCATAAGGTTGAGATTTTTCAAGTTTCGTCGTTCCACACGACTTACTTTGAGGATCCGTGGATTCTTCCCTCCCCATCAGCCACGGTGGATGAGACAGGGCACTCTGGCATGTCCATGCCCTTGTCGACTACTGAAGTAGCGTACTTTTTAGTCCAGCAAGCTTCAGCTAACCCTGATCCGACTCCCGCACAAGAATTGGATCCACCTCTAGAGCCTATCTGGGCTCAGGGTTCTCTCGCCAACATCGATTCGTTAGACTTAGTCTTGCCTTCTGACGAAGCAGTAATCGAAGCAATGACTAGTCCAGAGAAACCTTGGGAAGATCTTCATCATAGATCATATTTCCTCCCAGAGTTAAGCCGAATCGAGGCAGGAGAATTCACTATCACCATGATGGGAGATCAGCCATGTCCTATTAATCTCTTAGCTACACAGGAAATTTATGTTGAGGGAAATATGGTGACTATCGATGAAACTATACCTATCAACATCTCCCGAAACCATGGCATCATGGAGAATGTCTTCGTCGGAGCAGATTGCTCCCCCGAAGAGATTCAAATTTACACAGATCTTTTCAAAGAATTTCGCGACATTTTTGCCTGGTCATATGAGGAAATGCCAAGTATCGATCTGAAAATAGTTGAACATGAAATCACAACGTATCCTGATGCCAAACCTGTTCGAAAAAAACTTCGTCCAGTCAATCCTAAGAAAGCAGCAGCCATTAAGCTTGAGGTTGAGAAATTGCTCAAGGCAAGATTCATTTATCCTATTCATTTGACTCAATGGGTGTCAAACCCCGTGCCGATCAATAAAAAACAAGGCACGATTCATGTATGTACCGATTTCCATGATTTGAACAAGGCATGTCCAAAAGATAATTTGCCAACCCCATTCATTGACCATATCATTGATGAATGTGCCGGTTGTGAAGCCTTTTCGTTCATGGAAGGTTTTTCGGGATATAATCAAATCCAAATCAAACCTGAAGTCCAACACAAAACGGCATTCATTTTTCCGTGGGGTACACTCGCCTATCGTAAGATGCCTTTTGGCCTCAAAAATGCTGGAGCCACTTTCCAGAGGGCCATGTCTTTTGCGTTTCACGACCTCAAACATATAGTCGAGGCTTATCTAGATGATTTAGCATCACGCTCTCGCAAGCGAAAGGATCATCCTACGCACCTCAGACTAATCTTCGAACGCTGTCGCTACTTCAGGATTCGCTTGAATCCCAACAAGTGCAACTTTTGCGTCACGTCAAGATGTTTGTTAGGTTTCATTGTATCAACAACAGGGATCATGGTCAATCCTCTTAAGATGGAGGCAATAATCCAGTTGCCCCCTCATGCACAATCTTACAACTTCAAAGTCTTCAAGGCAATGAAAACTTCTTACGACGCTTCATCGCCAACTATGCCGAAATCACTAAGGGCTTTATGCGTTTACTGAAGAAAGATGTTCCCTTTTTCTGGGATGAAGCCACTCAACGCTCTTTCGACGCATTAAAACACGCCCTCACAACCGCACCTCTGCTACAGCCACCTAATTATAACAAAGATTTCTTATTATATCTGGTTGTCGCAGAGTCAACCATAGGCATGGTTTTAGTTCAGGAAGATGATTCATTTTCAGAATACGTGATCTATTACCTGAGTCGAGGCCTCGTAGGACCGGAACTTAATTATTCCCATCTCGAAAAACTTGCGTTGGCAGCAGTTCATGCTGTTCAACGATTCTGTCACTATGTTCTGTTTTGAAAGACCACCGTCGTTGCTATCGTGAATCCATTCCAGTACATGTTGACACGACGAGTTATAGGTGGAAAAATTAGTAGATAGATGGTTATCCTCCAAGAATTTGACTTAGACTTTGTTTCAGCAAAGTCCAAGAAGTCATTGGTCTTCGCAGAACTTATTTCGGAGCTTCCAGTTGAGTCAAGTGATGTTGTGCCTGAGGAATCGCCTATCCGGGGGGATATGTTTTTGATTGAATCTTCAGACCCCTGGTATGGAGATATACTGATCTATCTCCAGACTTTGAAGTGCCCCATCTCTGCTTCTCGTGACGAGCGTCGACGGATACGCCATCGGGCTAAGAATTGTCTCATACTCAATGATACATTGTATCGGAGAGGTGTAGACTGCATCTTGCGTCGATGTCTCACTCACGAGGAGGCCATCATAGTGCTCAACGATTGTCATACTAGAGCTTGTGGCGATCATTTATCTGGGTTGGCAACAACCCAAAAGATTTTATGAGCAGGTTACTTCTGGCCCACACTTATCAAAGATTGTATCGAGTCGGTCAAGAAGTGCCATCCGTGCCAAATCTTCTCTCGGAAGATGAGGGCACATCCAGCTCCTATGTTTCCTGTCATCAAAGTTGGTCCCTTCACTAAGTGGGGGATTGATTACACTACATGCAACCCCCCGTCAGCCAAGGGGTACTGCTATATCATTGTAGCTGTCAACTACTTCACTAAGTGGGTCGAAGCTATGCCAACGTTTAAAGATAATGAAGAGACTGCAGCTCTCTTCTTATTCAACCAGATTATAGCACGGTTCGGCATCCCAAGAGATATTTTCATTGACCATGGCAGTCACTTTCAGAACCAAATGATGTCTGAATTAACATCAAAGCTTGGGTTACGGCAGGAACATTCATCACCTTACTACCCCCAAGCCAATGGGCAGGTGGAAGCTGTAAACAAAACTCTTAAGACGATTCTACAGCGAACTATCAACTCATCCAAGTCAAACTGGAATTTGATGTTATACTCGGCATTATGGGCTTACCGAACATCAGTTAAGACTGCAACCAGTTTCTCACCTTTCCAACTCATTTACGGGCTGGAGGCAGTCTTGCCCATCGAATGTCAAATACCATCTCTGAAATTGGCAGTACAGTTATTGCTAGACACTTCTCCACTTGAAGAACGGTTAGTACACCTTGAGCAGCTTGATGAGCAACGTCACGATGTGGCCCTGGCCAACGAGGCTCATAAACATAAGGTCAAGTGTCAATATGATAGGTCCATTCGTCCTCAGATTTTTTCTGAGGGCGACCTTGTCCTGGTCTATGACCAAGACAAGGACCCCCTGGGGGCAGGAAAGTTTAAACCCATGTGGTTCGGACCCTTCATTATCAAAGAGGTTTTAAAAAAGGGCACTTATCATTTGGTCAATTTTGAAGGGAATGCTTTGGCGGAGCCTAGAAATGGGCTCTACCTCAAGAAGTATTATTCATAGAAAGGTCACTGTGGGTAACTTTTTGTAACATATGTATAGTCTTTGTACTATTACTTTTTTACATTTCTTTTAAAAACAGTGTTATGGACGTGTCATTGATGTTATCTTTCGTCAATATGGCAGATGTGAAGTGAGTCTGAGGTGTTCGTTGGGTATGTGGATGGTGCTAGTCGACACACGTGGAGGCTTGCCTCCGCGGCTTGGGTAATCTTTACACCACAGGGTCAGTTGTTATCTTCTGGAGGTATATGCTTAGGTAACACCAAAAATAATGTTGCCGAGTATAGTGCAGTTATTGAGTTGCTTCGTGACGCATTGTCATTGGGTATCTCTCATCTTCAGGTCTATATAGATGCTCAACTGGTTGTGTCATAGCTAAACAGAATATACTGGGTTCATGATCCAACTTTACACCGATGATTCCTTAGGGTACGTCTCTTAGAACGTAACTTTGATTATATTACATATTTTAATGTCCCTAGGAGATTAAACCAAATCACAGATACTCTAGCTAATCAAATTTTAGATTGGCATCTTGCCCACATATAAAAAGATCATGGACATAAACATGTAAATACATTTTTGTACACATAATCCATAAGAAAAAAAAAAGAGATAAAAACCATATATAAACATCATAAAATCCTCAGAGTACATAGATGGACGCAAGCGCCTCAAAAGTGGGAACAGTAACAAGTCACCGGGCTTATGCCCTCAGAAAATATATACAACAAGGTGCTCGTGGTACATAAAAAGTCTAAATTCTATTATGGGCCTATGGGCCCTGTTATAGTCATCTACTGCATGGGCTAAACACCTAAACAATCGGACCCATGTCCGAGGTGCCCCCACAACATGAGTCTGCATGGATGGCGGCAGGTCCTCTATCTCTGCCATCGGGACTGTGCGAGTGAGCGTAGTGAAGTTCCACTCAACTCGCCTAAGGACCCTCTCGGCCTCTCCTGCTGGGAGGTTCCCTACTAATGCTGCTCCCCCAGCAGCGGCAGCTGCGGCTTCTGGCCGTGGGCGACGCCTGTTCCATGCATAGTCGGCAGGTCTCACGGGTCCCACATCTGCGTGCAATAAATGTTTACCCATCAAATACTCTGGCATAAAAAAATGATATATATACCAAAAAGACATAAAAATTACATATCCAAACAAAACAAAAAAACTACAAAGGTGGAGACTTACCCATCTCCCCTCGCTCCTCACCAGGAGGCACGGGTATCTCTGGATCTCTAGAGAAGTTGATCCCCGCATATGGGTAGTCCTCGATAGCAAGGATCTGTCGTGACAACCAAGCAAAAATTTCGTCGTCGAAGGCCTCCATGGTCCTTCCACCACCCTGTCGCGGCAGTAACACTACCCATCTGCATACTGTGGGGAAACAGGCCAGTTGTCCTCGTACTACAACCCGAGGACTGAAGCACAGAACTCTCTCGAAAAAGAATGAACACAAGATAGTCCCAAACCTGAAGTTCCTCTGTGTCCGCTGATGGAAATCTATCAATTGCCTCTTCATACACTCCAGCAGTGTGGTACTCCAATCAAAAATTTGTGCATTCATGCACTGGATAGCACAGTTCATCTGTGCGTAGTGAAGCCTGATGCACGGCTGCTGAGCCGATAATCCGCCCAATAAGCAACAAGATAGTTTGAAGTGCCAAGTTGGTAATCTTGCTAATAGGCACCTGGGAACCTCTCCGATCGGTCCCAGCCTCACAGTACTCAGCTACTAACTCTGAGATCTTGCTCAGCCCCGCAGGAAAAGTCTGAAAGTTGACTAGTTCCCCTCTCCTTGAGAGGCCAGTCGGAAAGTAAATATCCTCGGTGGTGGGCACCAAGGATTTTCCCTCTAGCATAAACGCCTCTGTGTCAGGATGCCAGTAATCAATCAAGGCGTTCAGTAGCCTTGGTTGTGTGTGCATGAACGGACATAGAAAAAATTTGAGCAAACCGCACTGCATCAACACGGCCACAACATTCAGATCTGTAGCAACCAACTCACTGATTGCCTCATGCTCCCTTTCCCTCCACTGGACATACATCCTGCCAACACAACAAGGTAAAGGAGGGTCAATACTTCTTTTCATTGTCTTTTTTATCAACAGGGGGGGGTACACGTAGCCTGTCGAGGTGACAGTCGTGTGTACACGCGTGCGGGCTTTGCTCTGCATGCGTGTACACGTGAGCTATCTCTAGACAACCCACGTGTACCTAGGGCTGACCTTTTTAAGGTCGACGCCCACCCCAAAAATAACTTAAATGCTTAAATTGAAGTATTGAATAGCTAGATAAGGGAGTTTGTACTTACTTGGTCCAAGCAGAAGTCTGTTTCATCCACTGTAGCTCCCGGAATCACAATCTTTGGCAAAGGGGGTCTTTTGGCTCCAGAGTCAATTTCCAAATCAGCAATGGTGATAATGAGCTGCCAGCTTCTATTTATAGACTTTTTGGCCTCTTTTTGTCACTTTTTTGGCCCCCCTTATCAATTTCTTTATACCAAAAACCATTTAGAGTGATCCAGGAGTTATATGGGAGGGATTTGATCAGGTATTGGAACAATTTTTTTTTGAGTTTCGATAAATATATATATATATATATATATATATATATATATATATTGACGGTCCATAAAAAAAAATTATTTTTTTTGAAAAATCAACTTGAGCATATAGGGTAGGATATCACCCCAACTTTTGCATCTCGTTGCCTTTTTCTTATGATATAGGATCGATCCCATCCAGTTGTGACACGGAACCATCATATCTACTCTAGAAGTGTCGCAACTTGGTGGTAGAGCTTACCAAAACATGGATGCCCTAGGTAGGTCCTGGTTGCATGATGGTGTCCATGTCGTTTCTCAAAACACTGTAGGCTCGGGAGTCCGTATAGTCTTTCCTGAATATGAGTTTGAGCCTCATTTACATGAGTCCTTTTCACTCTTTGTCTTACTCTCAGGACTCCCAAAAAATAACGGGTCTCCTTTTAAGCCCTTTTTAGACCCTCTAAACATGAAAATATTGTCGAGCGATCTTGTGACCTTTCACGCTCGTTAAACTGAAATTTGAAGTCACGTCTGTCCGGCGATAGTTTACCCCTTTTTCGGTCCGGACGATCAACTGTACGAACAAAGGTATACTCTATTGAATTCTCATTCTTTACAAGATGTTAGCGATATTTCTTGTATAGGGGGGTAGAATGCAAAAGAAGGGGTAAAAACCCACTTGTGCAAAGTTTCAGGCAACAATGCGCCCGTGGTAAGCAGCAAGCAAGTCTGGGCGGCCCAGATTTACGCGCCCAGATCGACGGCACATATTGGATTTCGGACCCCCCTTGCTTTCCAACCTTTAAGCAGGG
>ML796226.1:163062-182521 GCA_009831015.1 Picea engelmannii
AAAAAGAGACGACGATGGTTGAAGAAAGGTGGTGGAAGGCACTTGGAAAGGTGGCGTTAACTTCCACCGAAAACAATACCATATTTGGACTTCACTGGCTTGGAGAACCAAGAGCGGCTCGTTGGCCCTGAATTAAATGAATCGCCAGGATTGGTAGGTAAATGGATCCTCATGAGTAATGAGGGATGGGGGGGGTGAACTGCCCATCCGTAGAGCCGTCAGGCCTGACCAGTGCGAGGAAAATCACGCCACATGCAACCTCGCAAGAGGAAATAAAGGCGTGAGGGAGAAGCGAGAAGGGGGGCAAATGCAGGGGAAGGAAGAGAACTCTGGAAAAAAAATACAGAGTGAGTGATAACAGAGAAGAAGGAGAGTAACCTTCGTTCTCGGTCACTGGAAAATAGAGACGTAGTCTCGCAGCATCGTGGTCTCAGCTCGGGGGTGGCTAGTGGTAAATCTGTTGGGAGTTGTTGAGCCTACAGTTGGGTGGAAACGAGCACCCCTCTCAGCAGTTGCATCACTTCTGGTGTTTTTCTGATAAGTGTTTTTCATCTTGTATCTTGAAATGTATATTATGACATTTATGCTCATAAGCTATGAAATCATGAAGGGTTTCAGTATAAGACTGTCTGTGTGGTGTTTGATCAGAAATGGTGGTTGCATGCTTTTGTTGGAAGGACCCCGTATGGCTTNAATTAATTCAGACTTCGAGTCTATTCTCGGGAAATCTATACCTTTATTCATCCCTAGGAATACCCGGAATAGATCTCTCTTCAAAGATATCCTTCTTGGAAAGCTTATCAAGAACTTGGAAAAGGATTTGAAGGCGCAAGTCTTAGTAACCCTATATGAGGAAGAATGATCCTCTTGAAATCCCGAAATAGCAACGTAGGGATAGGTATCGATCGACGGATGAGATCCCGTCGGAAGATCTGCAGTCATTCACGACCATTAGGTTGGAGGAAGAAACGAGGGAATTACATGCCTTAACCCCTTTCCTTTATCTTCGTGAGTGGCGAAGAAATCGGGACCGTAGATCCACAAGGTCCGTGAGAGTATCTGGACCATTGGTTTTTCCTCGTCCAGGGAGCAGTGGAAGAGTGCACAACGTGGGACCGATCTGAACCGTCAGATCTTAGTTAGAAAACACGGCAGTCGTTGGATATGTCAGGATATGCATGAGGGTTAAGCCCTTGTGAATAGGGGCGAAAGTCCCGAGAATGAGTTCGTATCGGGATTTTGGCATTCAGGAATTCGGGAGTCCGGAGGATGAGAGTCCGGGCACTCAACATCAGAAGTCCCGAAATAGGGAAAGGGGATTTGAGTCGTCCATCTGTGGGAGGACGCGTGTTGCGGAATCATCCGTTTCGGAGATTCATACACTGGGACTCATAAAGTTGAGCACCTAGCCCTTGCGAGCGTAAAAGTCGTGAAAGAACTTGAGTCATCCGTTGGAGGGAGGACACATGTCACGAAACCACCCATATCAGGGATTCGGACATCGAAAGTCCTAGAGGGAATTATTTTGACTTCGTGGGTGGCGAAGTCGTGAGAGAATCGCAGTCGTCCATCTGAGGAGGACAGGTAGTACCTTGTCGTGTGCACAGACCCTGTAGGGATCAATGAGGTTGAGGAAATCTTTCATGGTTCAAGAGAAGAGAAGCTTGAGAGGGATAGTGCCATTTTGTGCACAGAGCCTTAGCTGCAAAGATCGCAGAAGAGAAGTAAAGGCCGAGACCTTTAATACTTAAGAAATATTCCAAGGAGAAGGAAGAGAAGTGCATGCTCAAGGAGGAGCTACGATTTTCGTTAGATCGACTGGAGCGAAATAGATTTGGGTCATCGAAAATGTACATCCAGACGCGTGCAAAAGATAGCAAAAACGGACGGCAGAGAGACTTTGTAGAGAAGTGTCGAAATGTTGTGGTCTGTTGGATCGCATTGAGTTGCGAGGGAGTTAAGCCGTAGAAGCAGCCATGGGAGAAGTTGTATGGACGGTGGAGACACTTCGAGATAGAAGAGGAGAACAGCCGATAACAATTGGATCTTGCAGGGTTGCAAGGCGGTTAGGGCCGTGGCAGTCCCGAAGAGGTCTGAGATCAGGATCTTCCATATCGGGGTTTCGCAAGAAGAGAGCGCAAGAGTTGGGTGCTTCAACTCACGAAGTCACGAAGTGCGAAATCGTGAGGAGAAAAAAATATGAACTGTTTGATCCAAGAACGGGAGGACCGTTGGATTAGGGCCTTATCGTGCGTATCATGCATTCGGAGGTTCGGAGGTTGAGAGGACCTCTTCTTGACATCAAAAGTAGCGAAGTGTCGAGAGTCGAGGTACAAGTGAGGAACACGTGGCAGAACCACAAGGTGGGGCCCGCATGGTTGACAGATGGACACGTGTTGCCTAGAGAAAGAAGTCAATGCTCTATTGACTTCTAGCGTCTTGGGGATTCGCAGAGTAAGAGCACGGGAGCTCAACCCTTAGACTCGCGAAGGTGCGAGTAGCAAGAGGCACTGGTGTTTAGCCTAGCCAGTGGTCACACGTGGAAGGCGCTGACAGAAAGGAGCTATACCCATTTCGTGATCTCAGGTATCGTGAGATTGGGAAGGAAGAGTCGGGAGTTTCGACTCGCGAACTCGCGAGATGGTGAGTTGCGACAAGCGCCTTTGGGAATAGGCCTTGGTCATAGCGCTGTGGTCACTTGGGAAAGTTGGAGCTCGCACCTAGTGTTTTTCACATAGGGGAGCTACCGAAAAGTACCTGTGGACCAAGGCATAGCCCATGGGGATAATTGTTGATCGAAGCCTCTTCGGAAGTTCGGCATTCGGGGTTTTCAAATCCAAAAGTCTCAACTCGCTTATAACACTAAGTCGCGAAATGCGAAAAAGGCGCCTAGTTGTTTGACCTGTGATTAGGATCAGCGATCACATGGAGGTGGAAAAAGGGGAGAACTAGCCTATGCTAAGCCCCGTAGGATTTCGGGGATTCTGACCATAGAGAATTCGGCAAAAAATCTTCATTTCCATAGTGGGTTTGTGACAGTGAAGTTATCCATCATCGCGTTCCTTTGTTTTTCAAGGGCCTCCTCGAGCAATATTTTGATAGGATCTCTTTCTCCCTCATCTTTATTTTCATCCCCCATGGGCAGTCGTCGAGGTTTGTGAGGTTGATCTTGCAAAGGTTCAACCAGATCAAGCCCTAACTCCTTATACCCCGACCTCGTTGGGGACATGAAAAGAAGGATCAAGAAAGAGTAGTCCACTTTGATACCACTGATCCAGATTTATGCAAGAACACAACAAAATACAAAAATAACAATGAACACAAAGATGCAGTGGAAATAACACTTCATTTCATTAATATCAAAGAACTGAAATTTGTTTACATATAGAATAGAAATAAACTAGCTAGGGCGCTGGTAGCTTATCTATGAGAAAAGATGTTGTGGATACATGCCTCGAAAGTTTAGGACCCAAAAAACTGCCAAAAATAGTAAATTGTGCTACAATTAAGGGATGTGAAAAACTAAAAGAAACAGTGGTGGGGGTCCAAGTGGAATAGGCGGGTGACCACCAATATCCACCTATATCAACTGCCCATTTTATTCCAATAAAGATCACTCACAAGGAAGCCAACATTGTTGATATTTATATGAGAGAAATTGCTCAACTACATGGTATACCCAAGACAATTGTGTGTGACAAAGATCCAAAATTTACATCAATTTTTTTAAAAGGATTATTCAAGGGATTTGGAACAAATTTGAATTTTAGCACATCTTATCATCCAGAGTCAGATGGGAAAACAAAGAGGGTGAATCGAGTGATTGAGGATATGTTGAGGATGTATGTGATGGATAAACCATCAAAATGGGAAGACTACCTACACTTGGTATATTTTTGTTATAATAATGGGTACCAAGCATCTCTAAAGATGATCCCATTTGAGGCACTTTATGGTAGAAGGTGCAACACATCAGTAAGTTGGGACAACCCAACAGATAGAGCAATGGTTGGGACAGAATTACTCATGGAAATGGAAGAGAAAATGATGAAAATAAAATAGAATTTAAAGGTTTCCCAAGACAGGCATAAAATGTATGTTGATAAGGGAAGAACTCACAGGGAATTTAAAGTGGGTGACCATGTGTTATTGAAAGTAAAGGCCAATAGAAGTTCCCTGAAGTTGGGAAATTGTTCAAAGTTATCAGCTCATTATTGTGGGTGGTTTGAAATCCTAGAGAGGATTGGGCTTGTAGCATACATGCTTGACTTGCCTGCATCAAGGTGTATTCATAATGTAATCCATGTATCTTTTCTCAAAAAGTATGTACCTTATGCTAATCATGTCATTGATTGGAATGTGATTTAGGTGGAGCAAGAAGGATAGCATTTCAAGTGCATCTAGTGTGCATATAATTGGACCAGAAGATCAAGTAGCTTTGAAATCGAGCCATAGAGCTAGTAAAGGTCCAATTGACCTCATACGGTCCTGAAGATGCAACTTGAGAGCATCATGATTCTATACGGGAAGAATACCTGCATCTTTTTGAATATTTTTGAAATTTTGGTTGTATATGTGTATATACTGCACTGAGGACATTGCATAAATAAGGGGGAGGGGAATATAATACCCCTAGGCTGAACACCAAATATAAATGTACATATGTATATAAGTTGGTGATTTGTTTGTATCAAGTCTTGCAATTAGTTTTGTAAGTGTCTTCCATAATATAGCGTGCATATGTGTTACACACTAAAATAAGAAGTGTGCACATACTAAGATACCGCACACAAAAACTTGAGTGCGCGATCTTGAGGCTAGAGAGACTTTGTGTATATGTTCATGTTTTTTAGGCTGATGAGACTGGATACAAAAAGGATAGTATGTTGGTATTATAAATGTAAATCACATGCAAATATTAATGAAAAACACATCATTGCGGTAGAACAACCATGTAAAAGAGTATGGGGGGGTAAACTCCACTAAATAGGGAAAGGGGGCTAAAAGTTAAGGATAAGGGGTTAAGCTAGGGAGCTAAATCCAAAAAAGAATATTATATTAATATTCCTTAAAGTATAAAGTATGGATAATTATTTTGTATCCTAAGTTTTAAGGATGGGGACAAGTGGGCCAAGGTAGTTCTCGACATGACAAGTGTCAATTTGGGAACATGCATACATATACCATCATCATTCACTCACTGATGCTCTAGGATCCCATCATCATTCACTCACTGATTCAGTTGTCCTATGTACCTTCCTGTTACTGTCATTGTACATGTACCTCCACCTGTACCTGTTTATCTTAGGAGTTGGACTAAAGAAGTGGATTGTCATGATCGTGGGATATTGAAGAGGCGAGTTGTCAGTCCCATGAGAAAATCTCTCTAGGTGAGAGAATTTATGGGAATTTATTTCTCGAAGGTTCCAAACTAGAACTACAAGGCTCTGAGACCTCCTTTTTGACTTGTTGTTGAAGCCCCGGAAAGGAAGTGGGGAAGTCGAGGGGCTGTTGAGTAGAGAAGGGGCACACTTTCTGGGTTGGGATAGGCATGTGGGGAATGAGGGACTGCACGTTGTTAGTTTAAGTTGGAACCTATGACTGAGTTTTTCCTGTGGTTTGAGATACATGAGCCTGGTTAGGAATTCCTTTACCCGGGTGGAGTTTAGCCCCAACTAAGGGGTGACCCACTGCTGAGTGTTTTGAGCAGTGTGCTCTAAGGTTGGGAGGAACATGGAAGTTCTGCAAGCATTCAATGATCTTTTTATCAAGATAAGTGTCAATTGTGTGTTAAATTATGTGTTGCATTATTATTTATGTGTTTCTTTTTTATGCGTTTTTCTTATACATGTTGCATGTGTGTTTCTATTATTATTCTGTATGAATCAATGTGTTTGTAGAGTATTTGTATGTTTTAATTTAGTATCAAAGTTTGAATTTTTGGTTGGCATGGCCCAGTTTGTTGTTTGGGATGCTACAACTACCAATCAATGTATGAAGCAAATGATAAATATATAGCAACAATAATTAATTGATGGCAATTGTAATAACATCCAAAAAATGCGCTTGAAAAGACAATATAACAAGATATTGCGAAGTCTTGAAATGATAACAGTTGTCTCATGCAATTTCTATATATGTTTCAATGAGAAAATAAACTCTAATAGGTTTCCAATGATAACTATAGCAACAACAAAATAAAGTAATGACAGCAGTAGTAAAACCTTTAGAAACGTATTTAGAAAGGCAATTTGATGCACACTTTAGTCTTTATTGATTGTACCTTGCCTTATACAACTTTTGGGTTGATTTAAGTGGTCAAACAAGTTTGGATAGGCTGCAAAATTATGGTTGTAACAGTGATTATGACAACAACATCTTAGTGGTTAGTAATTCTAGACTAAGTTAGCAAGTTAGGTCAAAGTTAGTAGTGTATCAAGCAAAGGATTGAGATTGAAAGTTGATGATTCTTGTCAAAGGGATAAGGGATGAATATTAGTGCCTTATAGGGGCAATGGATTCAAGGTTAATCGATCTCTATAGGGCTGGTAATAAATTATTATGCACAAAATCTAAGAGGTAAAGGAGGTTTGGGAGGAGTAATGTTAGCTTTTTGTCTCGGGAGGTACACCACATGTTTTGTCTTGTATGCGGATGTTACCTCATATTTACACTACCAGGCACTTAACTTTGTAATGAGTTTTTATAAAGTTGTTTTAAGTGGTTCTTTTATTAAAGTGACTTTTTAATAAAGTGTACCTTCTATTTTTAAAGTGACTTTATTTTCATAAAGCACTTATGTAATAAAGTGAAATCACTTTAATATTTCAAGTGATTCATTTTGGAGGTAATGGATCATCACCCTTGATATTGAAAAAGGAAAGATCTAATCTTGGACTTTGGATTTAGGGTTGGGGAAGGTGAAAAGACAATTTGGATGGAAAATGTCATTTTCAGATTATAAAAGAATGCATTGGGTAGTGTGCAAGACACATCGAGAAGACGAGAGGAGTTGAGTTAGAGAGATTTTCTGAGTAATCTTGAGAGAGGAAAGTGAGTAGCAAAGAGGGAACGTTTTCCAAGGAGTTAGGGAAAAAATCCCAAGGAAAATTTATCTATGATTTTTGGGCCAAGTTATTTTTCTACTGTGGGAGGTCGTATTGTATGGATCTGTACAGTCTATACAATTCCGTACAATCCTTACAACCGTACAGATTTGGCATGAAAATCAAGGCAATTTTGGGCATGGTTTTCGAGGTGGATTTCAGACTTATGTTCGTTGTTTTTGGGCCATACGGAACGGTCCGTACAGCTGACTGTTGGCACAAAAATCGATGTACGGAAGAGGTCATACAACAGTACGGACTTGGCATGTTTTTCGAGGGAGAATTTGGTGGGACTATTTTGTTGTTGTGAGGTATTTTCCTTGGTTGGAAATGTGTATTTGTTGTTGTTTTGTACATTCCTGAAGCTGAATAAAAATATCTCTCTCTCTCTCTCATTGGGTTTACCCACATTGGGGTTTCCCCTAGCATTTGCCTAAATTTCTGAGTGTATGGGTTGTTTTCCACTGTGTTATTTTCGTTGCTATTTTGCTTAGCAATGTGTATTTTTGCTTATGGTAATTTTTGAATGTGGATTTAAGGCATTTATGAAATTTATGAAGACAGTTATCTCTAGGTTTCTAAGTGTTTGACAGAAAATTCATTTGCTGATTTTTGTCATTAAAAATCTACTTGGCTGAGAAAAAGACTTCCAAGGAGATGTGGGATGCATTTAAGAACTCATTTGAGGCAAAGAATGAGAACCAAAAGATGGCCTTGAAGGCTAAGTTGCATGATACCAAGATGGGTAAGGAGGAGAGTGTATATTCTTATCTTACCTGGGTGGCTCAAGTAAAAGATGAGCTGGCAGTTGTTGGAGAGGTCATTACGGATTTTGAGTTGGTGAGGATAGCCTTAAATGGATTCACCAAAGAATGGTAAGCCTTTGTGAAGTGTGTGGTGGGACGTGAGCATCTACCAGATTGGAGCAGACTGTGGGATGATTTTACTCAAGAGGATATCCGAGAAAGATCTCAAAGCATTGAACAGAAGATAGACGGAGTTGATGAGAATGTTGCTCTTCTTGCAAAGAACAAGAAGAAAGGAAGTTCCAGAAGGGACTTGAGTAAATTCAGATGCTATTGTTGTAAATAGTTGGGGCACCTTGCCTCTCGTTGTCCTGAGAGGAAGAAGAATACTAAGTCAGAGGGGACTGAGACAGCTGCTACAACAGCCATGAAGGAATTTGCTTCAAAGTACGAAAATGAATTTTCTTTGGTAACCCCAGTTTCTAGTGTCGACAGCGAAGGATTTGGAGGTGATATCAGATGGATTGTGGACAGTGGAGCCTCTAGCCACATGACGGGAATCTGGTGAGTATTCCTAGATTTCACAGAGATTGGTCCTGGCCGACAGGTGGTAAATGAAGGTGGTATGGCTAGAGCTTTACATGGAGTTGGGAATGTTAGATTCCAACTCGAGTTTGGGGGACTCTTGGAGCTTGATGGAGTTATCTTTGTTCCAAGTTTGAGGGTTAACTTACTCTTAGTCTCAGACTTGGAGGATGTAGGATATTGTGTATTGTTCAAGAGGGAACATGTCTTTATCTACAGGCAGGGAGTGGACCCGGTAGAGCTGTAGTTGATCGGTAACCGGGTGGATAGGTTGTATATGTTGAGAGGACAACCTTCAATGTATGATTTAGCGTCAGATGAGGAGTGTGAGGAGGCTTCTGATACTACAGTGGTGCAAAGGATTCAGTCTTGCATTCTGAGAGAAGAGAGTGAGTCTCTTTTGAGCAGTGGCAAGAGGCTCAGCCAGGTTGATCGAACCAATGCTCAAGATTAAGTGAGCTCAGGGTTCCAGGATGTTTCCAGGAGAATATCTTCTAGTTTGAGTTTTGTGCAGGTGTTGAGGATGGCTCCGGGTTCAAAGGGAGCTCCTACAGAGAACAATGTGATGGGACCAAATGATGGAGATGGCAGCAAGTTCATCCCTTTCTAAGAGGGAGTGTTAGATTTTTAGCTCGGGAGGTACTCTGCATGTTTTGTCTTGTATGCGGATGTTACCTCATATTTACACTACCAAGCACTTAACTTTGTAATGAGTTTTTATAAAGTTGTTTTAAGTGGTTCTTTTATTAAAGTGACCTTTTAATACAGTGTACATTCTATTTTTAAAGTGACTTTATTTTCATAAAGTACTTATGTAATAAAGTGAAATCACTTTAATATTTCAAGTGATTCATTTTGGAGGGAATGGATCATGACCCTTGATCTTGAAAAAGGCAAGATCTAATCTTGGCCTTTGGATTTAGGGTTGGGGAATGTGAAAAGACACTTTGGAGAGAAAATGTCATTTTCATATTATAAAAGAATGCATTGGGTAGTGTACAAGACACATCGAGAAGACGAGAGGAGTTGAGTTAGAGAGATTTTATAAGTAAGCTTGAGAGAGGAAAGTGAGCAGCAACTAGGGCATGTTTTCTAAGGAGATAGGGCACAAATCCCAAGGAAAATTTTCCTGTGATTTTTGGGCTGAGTTATTTTTCTGCTGTGGGAGGCCATACTGTACGGATCTGTATAGTCTATACAATTTCATACAGTTTGTACTGTCGTACAGATTTGGCATGAAAATCGAGGCAGTTTTGGGCACAGTTTTCAAGGTGGATTTCAAACTTATGTTCGTTGTTTCTAGGTCGTACGTAACATTCTGTATAGCTAACTGTTAGCATGAAAATTGAGGCACGGAAGAGGCTGTACAACAGTACAGACTTGGCACATTTTTCGAGGAAAAATTTGGTGGGTTTGTTTTAGTGTTGTGAGGTATTTTCCTTAGCTGGAAATGTGTATTTGTTGTTGTTTTGTACTTTCCTGAAGCTGGATAAAAATATCTCTCTCTCTCGTTGTGTTTCCCCACATTGGGGTTTTCCCTGGCTTTTGCCTAAATTTCTGAGTGTTATGGGTTGTTGTCCATTGTGTTATTTTCGCTGCTATTTTACTTAGCAATGTGTATTTCTGCTTATGGTAATTTCTAAATGTGTATTTAAGGCATTTATGAAATTTATGAAGATAGTTATCTCTAGGTTGCGAAGTGTTTGACAGAAATTTTATTTGCTGATTTTTGTCATTAAAAATATAAAAGTAATACCTTAAGTCCTCCTAAACTCTTGACCTCATGAAGGAAAGTAGCTAGGGTGTAGGAACTTCTAGGCCCTAGCGCCTCCTTCTCCTTAAAATTATTTTGAATGGAAGTATTATGCAACAATAAACTTGATCAAGACCTCCAAAGTGATATCACTTTAGGGCTTTGTAGGTTTGAAAAATCAATAGATCAATTTAATAAGCTTGACAAATGAAAAGTAAGAAATTAGTACCTTAAGTTTCTTACTTCAAGCATTAATTAGGCATGCAATTTCATAATCTCATATGAGTAAGCAAACCATACCATAACCACTTAGACAATGACAAAGTAAAATTCACTTACTTGCACCAAGAATAATCATGCAAAACAATGATATATTGCCAAAATACTCTAATAAATTGATCCAAGTGCCAAAAACAAGCCTTAAAAGAGATGTGCCTTCCTTATTTCAGCCAATAACTCCATAGTAGGGGTAAATTTTCAGTCCCCTTGTCTCCAAGGGACAAGTCATGATGAAAAAATGAATGTAATTTTGTTTATTTATACCAAATTATGACCTTAATTAACTTTTAGGTCTAAAAACAGGGTCAACCTGGCCAATTTACAACAAAAATTTATTTATTACACAATTTAAATAAATTTGCATCTAAAATATCCTCCAAGGGTGACGTCATGCCCCTCTAGGGTGATATTGAGGCCCATAGGTGGAACGTTGAGCAAGGTATATGAAACATTATGCCTCCAAAGGTTCAAAACCAAGCCCACATGTGCCATTTACCTTAATAATGCCTCCAAAATTATAACCCTAGCTCATGGGTGACGTCCAGGGACTCTAAAGGCCAACGCCCAAGTGGAAGGAGCATGAAACCCTGGGTATAAGTCTGTGAAAGTGCCTCCAAAGGAAATGAACTTCTTCCTCCTGATGAAAATCAACAATCTCTATCATGCCCCTTGGTTGGGGTCTCAGCATCCATTGCTGGGATTTGAGCCACATGAAGGTCCAAACTAATCATCCCCCCATGCACATATATCCACTGGGAAAGGTCCTGAAGAGACAACAAGTACTCCCACCATAGGGTCATAAGTCACAAGGATCATAGCATGTAAATCACATATAATAATTAAATCACCTGAACATGTGCATCAAACCCCCCTAACCCCAAACAAATGCTCAAAGACATTATTCAATTTGACAAGTTTATGTTTGGAGAGGGTCTCAAGGTGTTCTATTGGGATAGTATCCCTTATGTCTATGGTGTTTCCCAGGTGGATTCTGGTCCAAGTCATGCAAGTGTATGAGGTGGCATGGGGTAAAGCTTCGGGCATGGGTGCATGAAATAAAAGATAAATGTAGAGTCTTACCTGTGGGCACCTTTGTGGAGGGTGAGTTGCACCTTGTTATGAATGCAATTGTTTCGTAGACCAGTCATTGGAATTTATTCTTAGATTTATTTCTTTTGATATTTGATCTTGTGCTACAAGGGAATAGTTGAGGGCAATTGTCTTGGCTTGGTGACCAGAGGTGAGAGTGTCATCCACAAAATATTTCACGGAAATGAGAAGGTTGGCTCGTGATGAGACCCCCTTTCTCTTGGCTATGCAACCAAGAGCCATTACCCTGGCTTGGTGACTAGATAGGTGGTAATATCATACTACTACATGTTCATGGTCATAATAGGTTGGCTCATAATGAGACCTCCTCTCCATCAACTAATACCTTGAGTGTTCATGCTATCTTTTGGGTCCCATTTTCTTACTGAGAATTTTTTCATTTCTTTCTATGGGATCCCTGGGTGAAGCATCTTGAAGGTTTCAAAATGGATTTTAACTATTTCCAGCTACTTTTATCCTCTGGTCCTTTAGCCCCTTATTCTCACGAGGTAAGGTACAACCCTTCATAGTGTAGCCTATCCCAATGCCAAAAATATGGGGAGATGGAAGGATTAAATATGGAAAGTAGTAAGTATGGAGGGAATGGACAATGACTCTTCAAAGATCCACCCAATAGAAACCCCTCCTAAAGGGAAATCAACTTACTAGGGCATTGTATCACCCTCCCAAGTTTAAACAAGGAAAATAGCGTAATTTCCAAGAAAACGTCACGAAATAAAAAAAAGGATTCAATACAACATGTTCAAGTGCCTCAAATATTGGAGTGATACATACCATGATACCCGGACTCATTACCTCATTGAGAAAGACCCACTGCCACTTCAGGACCAGGCCAGTGTGATGGACGTTGTTGCTAGTGATATGTGAATTGTACTTGAAGAAAAGAGGGGCCCTCCAGCACCATTCTTAGGTCATATGACTCTCATCACACCATGTATGGAGCCTATGGGCCTTGAGACACAATCTCCTTAGTTATCCCTGGGCTAGGGCATAACAATCCCCTTTGTCATTACCATTTCCTGTTACCTTTCTTTCCTCCATTTTTGGATCTGTTTATGGTTCTCTTGCCTCATCCTTCCTATTTTTGTTGTATCCTTTCATGAGAAAATACCTATTGTCTGGGAGGATTCAATTCTTTGATACCATCATAATGTTACCAAGTAGATCTACCAAGAAATCTATGGAGTTTTGTGTTTTTGATTGTGGTATTTTATCAAACATTTAGTTGTCTTGTCTTCTAAATTTATGTTGGGGTTTTGATATAATTTTTTTACAGCAAATAAATGATTTAAATAGAGAAACAAATGATAAACAACATTATACAGTAGGAATAACCCAAGAAAATAGCCATAATACGTCAGATCTGTATTTTATTTATTATATAAGTTGACCTCAGTACAAGAGATGGATAGATATGGAAGAATAATGTGTGTGGATAAGAATATCTCCAAGATACAATAACAAAAGAGAGATACGAGCTCTCCTAAACCCCCAATAGCTGCATGTAATATCTGGAAGATCAATTTCTTTCCCTTCTATTCTCTGGTTGGATATTCTGGTTGAGTTGCACCCCTCTCTGGCTGAAAACTCTCCTTGGAATTTTGTCCTTTCTAGATATGGCCTCCAAATACTACAATGATGGTGTATTCCTATAGGATATGAGATGGCTATTACCTATGATGAGTTTCCTTGGATGTAGCTCCATATCTAACCCTCCAAATCCCTATATCTCTATGGACAAGTGCTCCCTCCTTCAAAACTTTTCCTAGCGTGGAGAATAAATAAATATGGAGTGATAAACCTCCAAAAACTTTTGAGAAAAATTGCTTTAGGGATGGAAACACTCTTGTAGAAACATATACTTCAAATCCAATGTCCTCTATCCAAATAAAACTCCTCTTCCCTTGAAAGTGCGCCCCAATCCTGCAGAAACCCTTAAAATTGCACCCTTACTCCACAAAACACTGTTGAAATTGATCTGAGATGAATAGAATGGTGAGAGTGGAATATTTCACCACCTTTTCCAAGCTTGGATTAGGAACAGAGGAATATTTCACCTCCTTGATGATCTCTAGGGTTTGTTCACCAAAAAACCTTAAAACGCCCAAGTTGTAGAGCTCAAATAGGCAAGTGAGAAATTTTCAAGAATGAATGAGAAAGTCACCCGCATTCCTTTTATCTCATCTTCTAATTCTCACTTAAATTATTATTTAGGATTTCTAAGGTTCTTTTCTCCAATTAATTCATAAATCCACTTTACCTTTTTCTCTTTAATCTTTGTCACCTATTGAAATTAACTTTAATTATTTGGTGACCCCCTTTTTACCTTCTTAGTCCCCTTTGCCTCAATAAGACTATAGCCTAGGGGGGTAAACTAGGATACTTATTCCCCCATGGTTATTATCATATGGAAGGGGACTTTACAACATCAGTGGCACACACTACTCACATATGCACTTTGGGAAGATTGGACCACTACCAAATCTAGCACTAGTCATACCCCATTCCATCTCTTATATGGCCAAGAAGCTATTATGTCTGTAGAACTTGAACTTACCTCTCTTCGATTAGAATTATAGGCCGAGGAATTTAACACAATATATATTTCCCAAAGAATAAATAATTTCCTTGCCTTGGAAGAACAAAGGAACCATGCTTTAGAAAATCTGAGGAAAAGGCAGTAAACTGTTAAAAAATACTTTGATAAAAAATATAAATCTACTATCTTTAGAGCTACTTTGGGATTCTACTTTAGATGAGAAATTACTTCTTTGGGATTCTACCCACACTAAAAAGGGAAAACATTCCAAATTTCAAAATCTTTGGTTGGGTCCATACAAAATCATCTATGTCATCGGTGATAATTCATACTTATTAGAAAACATGGAAGAGCGATTGTTTTCATATACAACAAATGGTTTGCATTTGAAGCATTATGTTGAACCAGAATGATTTAATTGATTAGATTTTTTATTCTTTCTGCATATATTTTCTTTTGGTTTTGTTTATTTCTTTCCTTATCTGTAAAACTAATTTTATTTTAGAATTTTATCAGTTCTATATGTTTACTTTCTTTGACATTATATTTGAGTCAAATTGGATCACTTAAGCCACTTACTTTATCATTCTAGCTGCAAAATGTTGTTGATATGCTATGAAATTGATAAGAATAGAAAGAGACGGATGATCTTCTTTTGGGTCTGTAACACTACTTATGTAGTAGTTTCCTATGCCTACAGATTTCTTGTTGAAACATGATGTGCAAAGTTGTTCCCATTTTCTTCTTTAGTATTCTTCCCTCCATACAATTTTCTTTTGAAAGAGTATATCAGAGAAAGGCCTGACAATTTCTAGAAAAATGTGAAGCTATCACAACCAGAGATTCTTTAGTTCTATCCATTTAAAAAATTCCTACCCTGTGGAGTTGTAAGATGTTGACTCACAAACTCGCAAACTAGCCACCAGCCTACAAATAGTTGTAAGGAATAATTTTAAAAATTTATTATATATGATATATTAAATATTTAACTATAGGTGGGACCCCCTAGGAAGAAAGAAAGGATGTTTAATTTCAATTATCCCCAGGAATTAACGTTACTACTCTGTTGAAACAGTCGCATCTACATTATGCAGTGATAATGTTTCCTTCTTCAATTTGATTATGAGTTTTATTATCGATGTAATTGCACAGGAATAAAAAAGGTTAAATTCTCATAAAAAAATTAAAAAAATCCTCTATATTACACACATTCCACTCATAAATGTTATCAATGTTGATACAAGAAGATTATGAAGCATTAAAAGTTTTTTTATAATTGTTGTGTCTCAACAAGCATTGATTACAAAGGTTGAGTTCTAAAAATATGGTATAAAAGTTTTGGTTACAACACCATGTGTCATTACATTCATTTCACATGTTATTACATTCCTATTATATCATATATATATGTGGAAGTGTTCGTTCTATAAGAGAAAGGTGACATGTTGCAATTAAAGGGTCAATATTTTAAGTTTTAATGCATATTGTATATGTTATAACATATGGACTCAATGTTAATGTTGTCGACCACCTCACAGTTATATTTTGGCATCCAATGGTTGATATGTGTGTTGGTTGTGTTATTGATGTGCTTTCAATGTGATTTTAATTGTAAACTTGGATATTAGGTTTGATGTGAAATTCAAACTGTCATTTGAGTTGGAATTTTATGGGTTGTTTAACATGATTATTTGGCACAGGATTGCTCGCATACTTGGCATATTCTTGATCTTTGATTTTCTATGGTGGATAGTGGAAGTCAGCTATGGATTAAAAAATTGATTTGTTAATCATTTTCTAGGAATGTGATGCCCCATGCATTCAATGCATGAGACGCGAGCATTTACTTACTTAGGTATACCACCTTGTGCTAGGGTTTTGGAATTTCATTTCAATTTCATGTTGGTTGAGTAACACTCTGGTTCTGGAGCTTGATTGTGGTAGTTGTGTTAACTGGGAAGCTTGTTTTTTGGAAATATTTGATAACTAAGGAAAGATATGGCTATTCTAGCTTGTACCGACCAAATGCATTATTTTTTTTGTAGTAATAGTTTATGGAATAGCTCCACTTGACTGGTAAATGAGTATGTTTTTTTTACTATCTTCTTGAATTCGACTTGTCGCTTCAAAAGACAAGTTTATCCATTTCATTTCTCTAGTGTTAACCCTTGTCCTGAAAGCTATTACCTTCATACCCCATTGAATGAACTCATTGTAAATGGCTTGTTTTCAGTTTGGTGCAACGTCTTCCCGATTCTTTTTCAAAAGAGATGTAGGTTATGAAGAAACCTCTTTTTCACTTAATATTTGAAACCCTGATCAAAAAATGGGAAAGAACTCATGGGATTTCCTCTGCATGTATATTAGTTTCTTGTTTCAAGGAGTTTTGAACCCATGTCTTTCAATTGGCATCCTATAATGCTTCTCGACCTTGTATTTTAAAGAGTTTCCCTAAACATTATCATGTCATTCAATTTTTTGTACTTAAAACTCCACTGTTGGCATCGTAACTCTAAATTTGGGAAAAATAATTGGTCATATCATTTTATGCTAAACCTTGTTTCTTTTTAAAATCGTGTGCATGAATTGAAGACGTCGTGTCTTGAAGATCGAACTTATGTGGGTTTTGCATTTACATCTGACCTGATACCTATGCATACCTTACACAGATAAATGGTTAAGCATATGGAAAGGGTTGATATACTTTTGAACAAGTAAAAGGATAATGCAACCTAGCTTCAAACCCTCATTGATTTTGATAGTTGTGATATGAGATGTGTATGTAAATATTTTAGGGCCCTTTCACCTGGTTTGATTGAAGAAATGTTTGAAGAAAGGATTCAAACCTATATATTATATTTTATGGTTTTTTTGCAAACAATGAAATATTAGGATGATTATGCCATATAGTTTAGGGTCTTTAAATAGTTGGCATCGATTTTATTGTCATAATAAATTCGTATGAACCTTGATGTATGATATTTGATGATTATTAAACTTTATGATACAGAAAATTATGTGTATATGCTAAGATTCATGTAAATGTAGAGTTGTTTGGAGATCTAGTCATTGGTTATGAGGCACGCTTGTTTGAATTTGGAATAAGAATGTGGCTGGGTTGTATGAGAATTAGAAAATGTTTTTATTTCTACATACAAGATCAAATCCCACGTGCCTCCATTTTGCATTCATAATTCCTTAATTCCCCAGTAACATATATCATTTAAAATTCATCTTTCCTCCTCCTGTTGTATGAAATATGAAATGTTTTGTTATCAATTTGGCATGGGTATTTTGACAGTAAGACTATATTTTGATCATTTAAAATTATGTTCAAGGGTAGAATTTGAAAAGGATATATTTCAAGGTGATTGTTCTCTAATGAACTCTATTTTGGATGAAGTTATTTATTTTGGGGAAGTAGTTCATGGTCGATTGTTCATGTTCAATCCCCTTCATATTCTCATTTTACATAAATTATTCTTGATTCTCAAATATCATGTTCATTTTAAATTTGCATATTTCCCCAATGATACATAAACAAATCCAAAGGTTTCATTGGTCATGGGCAGTGAATATGGTAGCAGTTAAATGAGGATGTGATTGACATGGAATGCATGAGATGATTATTGATATACATTGGATATTAGGAAATGTTTCATGGTTGACATGTTGTTATTATGAACATGTAACATTATTCTCCTTGTCATTGTTTCACTTTCCATAGATTACAAAGCCCCACACATTCCCAATTACATTGTAATTCCCATGGTCTTAATTAAACATAAATTATATGATGTGGTGAGAAATGAGCATATTTCAAAGAAAATATGAAATTTTGTGTTTGAAATTACCCTTCCTTACCTTTGATTATTGCATGCTTGCTTGTTGACATTTTTATAGGAATAGTATAATTCTTTAGATATAGGAATTGTGGATCTAAGATTTTAATAATAGCTAATATACCTTTCAAGAATAACTTCTTGGGGTTACAATAACAATTTATTACAACTAATTTCTACATTCTTCAAACTTTAATTTGTTATCTCTTAAATATTCATAAAAAGTTCCCTCCATGGTATGTCTATCCATTTTCAAAGATATTTCTAAAACTATGACAATGTGAATGGTATTTGATGTTTACTTACCATTGTAACATACCCTAACCTAGATTTATGTTTAATAGATAATCTTTTTCATTATAGGTAGTCATGGCAGAGGAAATAGAGCAAGAGGAAGAAGGCCAAATGATTTTGGCAAGGGGGAAACAAAATAATCCAAGTTTTCATTCACTTTGATGTTGATTCCAAAGAATTTAATCAGCTCTTACAGACAGGTTCCTTAAACTTAATTGGAAAAAGAGCCTTTCAACCTCCTCTTCCACCTGAAAGACCAACTTTACAACCTCATCTTAGCATTTCTACTATACTAGTGCAGCCACATGTGTCCTTACCACCTTACATCCCAGTCAATGATCGTTGGAATGATGTTGTAAATACTCCACAAGTTCATGTTAATGGATGGCCCATAGTTTCTTTCCCATTACCTCCTCCCCCACCTAAGTGGCCTGCCCAACACATTGAATAAGTGACATATCCTACACATTCAAATAAGCCACTCAAGTGACTCAAGTCCCTTTCCCAAGAACCAAAACCTTCTAAAGGGAAATAATTGGCCAATTCTACGAAGTCTGACCAATCCAAAGCATCCTCACACTCAATCACATCACATTCCTATCACCTTGGACATGAGGATGGACATACCCATTTTGAAGATATGCACCTAGAAGCATCAGTAGTTAAAGGTAAAATTCCCATCAAGGAAAATTCATGGATGCCCAAGATGACAGAATCTAATGAAAGTGGACAGAGGTGGATTGACTCACATAAAAATATGATTTCTGATTTTATCATGTTATTTTTCTTTGGCTTCATTGTTGGGACAGACTTTATTTATTTTTGGAGAACAGTATATTGTGTACAGCATGCTGACTTACTTATTTTTGGGCATGTATATGCATATATACTTAGTATTTGGGAGTCACAAGTATGTTTTGAAATATTGGATGTGTTGGTTGATTGAGATATGTGTATTGATGCATATTTATTTATGGTGTAACGACCCTTTTCTTAATTTCATAAATAAACCTAAACATTGGCTAAATTATAATTAATTATTATATAACCTTAATTGATTATAAGTTATTAATTAATTATTTTGATTATACTTAGTTGAAGTATGATTGACTCCTTGATTAGGGGTTAATGAATGAGTAATTATTAAAAGAGACATTAAATGATTAATTATTAAATTAATGGTTAGTAATTAATTAATTAGTAAA
>ML796227.1:0-11533 GCA_009831015.1 Picea engelmannii
TTATCATATATGAATTTGCTGTATTGTAGGCTTCCCTCTTGCATAAATTCATAATCTGAAAACTGTTATGATTTCTTTTATGTCTTGTTTGTCCTGTAATCTACTTCAGGAAGCATTATAGCTGATCCCTTGCGAGAAGCTTAAGGGATTAATGGTGTGAACTTCTTCCTCCAACCTGCTTACGAAGTCATCTTACACAGGGAAAACTGGGAGCGTATCCAGGTTAATTAGATAGATGTTTATCGTTTAATTAATTAGTAGTTTAGTTAGATTTAGATTAGATTATTTAATTGCAGCTAGTTTCCTTTCTATTTTATAAAATATAAAAAGACAAAAAATAGATCCTTGGCTGTCTTAGGGCAGCGAACACATGATTTTTGCAGGTTTTAATCAAATTTGTAATCTGTCCATATTGTATATTTGTGAATAAAGAATGATTGCAGCTGACAATTAAGTAGTTGATTTGAGTTATTATGATCATAGTTAGTAGTTTGTATATATAAGTAGTTAGTAATTTGTAGTTAGAATAGTATAGTTAGTTTTAGTTGTTTTATTAGTTTCTAGTTTCCTTAGTTTTAGTTTAATTTCTTTTATTTAGTTAGTTAGTTTGTTTTAGTTAGTTTTTATTAGTTTCTAGTTTCCTTAGTTCAGATCATCTAGCTTAAATCACTTTCTCTTTGGTTTCCTTACGAGACCTTAGGGCGGCCAACAGAGCCGTTAAACTCGTCAGGGTGGTCCATACCAAACGGCTTGGGTTATTTAGACAACCCCGGACCGGTTCCACTCTCCCAATTGACGGACGGTCATTTTCGCCTGTCAACAAACTGCTGAAGTAGGTCTCTTTCATCAAGGATGAGACAGTCAAAATTCAAAGATACTTGAGTGTATTGTCAGCATTCATCAGTGACAAAATATAGTATGATGATCCCAAGACTTTGGAAGAGACCATAAGGCATGCTAAATGCCTATATGATCAACAGAAAGAAAGGCTTACTATCCACAAAGCTTGGGAAGACAAAAAGAAGTTCAAGGTGGATCAGAGGAAGAAAGGATTTAAACCATCATTCTTCCGAAATAGTCCACAGGGGCAACAAACTCATAGAGATCCCAGAGCAATTGACACCAGGAGTCAAAGGCCAAGACAACCACCTATTCAATGTTGGGGTTGTAAAGGAGATCATAGATCCAAAGATTGTCCTCACAGAGGTGAAAAGGGGAGAATTGTTCACAATATACAACAAGCTGAAACAATGGAGGACATGGGCATAAATGTGCCAAGGATCTATGCAGCCCTGGATAAAAAGCAAGCAGAGTATCAGTCCCACATGATTGAAGTGGAAGGTATGATTAACAACCAAGCCATTACTATTTTAATTGATTCATGAGTTAGTCATAGTTATATAGATCCTAATATGGTGGAAAGTTTGCAATTGCCAAGAAACAAGCATGGGAAATATTGGTTGGTGCAACTAGCTACAAGAGATAAAAGAAAAGTCAATGAGATGGTTAAGTCATGTCTTATGAACATGAATGGACTGAACACTAAGGCAAAGTTGAATATCTTACCTTTGGGTTCCTATGATTGTCTAATTGGGATGGATTGGTTGGACCAACATCATGCTCTGTTAGACTGTCATAACAAAGAATTTACTTGCCTGGATGAGGAAGGGAGCCAAAGGAAAGTACATGGTATTCCTAGGATAGTAACTATTAGAGAAATTTCAGCATTGCAGCTGAAGAAATGTTAGAGAAAAGGGTGTCAAATAATTGCGGTTCATATGGAAGAGATACCTAAATATAAGGTACCAATTTTGGAAGATTATGTAGTCTTGAAATAATTTGAAGATGTATTCAAAGAGGTACTAGGACTACCTCGAAGGAGAGACATTGATTTCTCTATAAATCTAATGCCTGGAGCAGCTCCAGTGTCAAAGACTCCTTACATAATGAGTACAACAGAGTTGAAGGAGTTGCAAATGCAGCTTGAAGAACTTCTGAAGAAGGGGTATATATGCCCAAGTGTGTCACCTTGGGGAGCCCTCATCTTGTTTGTGAAAAAGAAGGATGGAACGTTAAGATTATGCATTGACTTCAGACAATTGAACAAAGTGACTGTTAAGAATAAGTATCCTCTGCCAAGGATTGATGATCTCTTTGACCAATTGAAGGATGCAAAGATCTTTTCAAAGATAGATCTCATATTAGGATACCATCAAGTAAGAATTAAAGAGGAAGATATAAACAAGACCGCCTTCCGGACAAGGTATGGTCAATATGAGTTCACAGTGGTGCCATTTGGGTTGTCAAATGCATCAGCTGTTTTCATGTGCTTAATGAATGGTGTTTTCCAGGAATATTTAGACAAGTTTGTCATCTTCTTTTTGGATGGCATTCTAATATATTATAAGTCAGAGGAAGAACATGAACATCATTTGAGGATGGTGTTGCAAGTATTAAGGGAGCATCGGTTGTATGCCAAATTGAGCAAGTGTTCATTCTATCAGAAACAAATTCATTATTTGGGGCATATCATTTCAAAGCATGGGATAGTAGTGGATCCTGAGAAGATAGAAGCCATTAGAGAATCGTCAGTGCCAAAGAATGTGACATAGGTCAAATCATTCATGGGTCTTTCAAGCTACTACAGGAGATTCATTGAAGGATTCTCAAAGATAACACACCCAATCACTTCCTTACAAAGAAAGGGTGTGAAGTTTCAGTGGACATTAGAGTGTGAAAAGAGTTTCCAACACTTGAAACAATTATTGACAAATGCTCCAATACTAAGGATCACAGGCCTAAATGAAGATTTCATTGTATGCATAGATGCATGTAATGAAGGATTGGGTGGAGTCCTCAGTCAAAATGGATTTGTGATATATTATGAATCAAGGAAGTTGAAGGAGCATGAAAGAAACTATGCCACTCATGATTTGGAGTTGGCAGCCATAGTGCAGGCCTTGAGGAAATGGAGACACTACCTTATGGGGAAACAATTTGAGCTAAGAACAGACCACAATGGTCTGAAATATTTATTTGATCAACCAAATCTAAATTCTAGGCAAAGCAGATGGTTATAATTTCTAAGCGAATATGACTTTGATATAAAGCATATCAAAGGGAAAGAAAATAAAGTGGCTGATGCACTCAGTAGGAGGGTGCATGAACTATGTGCTACAACCATCAGCATGTATCAGACTGATGTTAAAAGCAAACTTCCGGAGGCTGCAAATGTAGACTCGCAGTACAAAGAATTTGTAGCAAAATTACCACAAGGTAAGATACCACAAAAGATGGATACTTATAAGTTGGGAATAGATGGATTATCGCTGCACAAGAACATAATTTTTGTACCAAATGTCCAAGACTTGAAATATATGATTTTTCATGAGATGCATAATGTTCCTTATGCAGGGCACCCTGGATATTAGAAAATCATGGCAGCAGTCAAGAGCCAATACTTTTGGCCAGGAATAAAGAGAGGAATTGCTGAATACAT
This sequence comes from Picea engelmannii, assembly GCA_009831015.1. NCBI lineage: Eukaryota > Viridiplantae > Streptophyta > Pinopsida > Pinales > Pinaceae > Picea > Picea engelmannii. The sequence continues at coordinate 3,500 of ML796227.1, forward strand.
CGCTAGATGTATGGAATGCCAGAAAGTTAAAACTGAGCATAGGCACCCAATAGGATTGCTGCAACCTTTTCCCATTCCTGAATGGAAGTGGGAAGTGGTGACAATGGATTTTATTGCAGGATTGCCCAGAACAGACAAGCTACATGATTTGATCTTGGTAGTGGTGGACAAGCTCTCAAAAGATGCCCATTTTATTCCACTGAAAACTACGCACAAGGCAACAAATGTTGCTGATATCTTCATGAAGGAAGTGGCATGATTGCATGGAATTCCTAAAACGATTGTGTACGACAGAGACTCGAAATTCACTTTGAATTTTTGGAAAGGATTGTTCAAAGGATTTAGAACGAATCTGAACTTTAGTACAACTTATCATCCCGAGTCTGATGGACAGATAGAAAGGGTGAATAGAGTGATAGAAGATATGTTGAGGATGTATGTGATGAATAAACCATCAAAATGGGAAGACTACCTACACTTAGTAGAATTTGCTTACAACAATGGGTATCAGGCATCATTGAAGATGATCCCATTTGAAGCACTTTACAGTAGAAAGTGAAATACTCCAGTAAGCTGGGATAATCTAGCTGGTAGGACAATAGTCGAGCTAGAGTTGCTTAAGGAGATGGAAGCCAAATGTTAAAAATTAAGTAGAATTTGAAAGCTGCCCAAGATAGGTAGAAAATTTATGATGATAAGAACAAAATCCACAGAGAATTCAAAGTGGGTGATCATGTTTTCCTGAAAGTGAAAGATAACAGGAGTTCCCTGAAGCTGGGAAGTTGCGCCAAGTTGGTAGCCAGATTTTGTGGACCATTTGAAATCCTAGAGAGGATTGGTCCTTTTGCTTATATGATTGCATTACCTGCATCTATGACTGTTCATAATGTATTCCATGTATCATTGCTAAATAAATATATACATGATGCTAATCATGTTATTGATTGGAATGTGATTTAGGTGGAGCAAGAAGGCGCTTTTCAAGTGCATCTGGTGCACATTTTGAACCGGAAAATCAAACAACTCTAGAATCGATCCATAGGGCTTGTAAAGGTCCAATGGACCTGGTATAGACCTGAGGATGCTACTTGGGAGCATGAGGATGCAATGCAAATAGAATACCTACATCTTGTTTTTGAGAAATTCTGAAAATTTTGTTGTATATGGGAACATGATGCACTGAGGATAGTGCATAAATAAGGGGAGGGGATTGTAATATCCCTTGGCCAAACCCAAATGCAAATGTAATCCAAGTATATTTAAGCTGGTGAGTTGTTTTAGACATCATTTTGTAATGTACCTTTCATGGCATGGTGCGCGCATGAACTGCATAGTAAAATGATGTAAGATGCACATTTCCGGATATCACGCGCAGTAACTAAAGTGCGTGCAACCTGGAAGTCAGTGAATACCGCGCACAGTAACTAAAGTGCGTGCAATATTAAGGTCAGCGAACCTTTGTGAATATAATATGTGTATAGGTTGGTGAGCCAGTATTATAAGCTGGGAAGCTTATGTTTTGGAGTTAGGCTAGAGCGCCTAGATGTTAAAGGCCAGTGCACAAATTTTGTATATATATCATGATTAATATAAAATACATCGCTGTGCGTAGACCGACCACAATAAAAGAGACAGGGGACTAGACTCCACCGGTTAGGAAAAGGGAGGGCCAAAGGTTAGGGAAAGTGCTAAGGGAGAGAACTTAAGCCAAAAAGGAATATTATATTAATATTTCTTAGAACATAAAGTTTGGATAATTACTTTATCCTAAGTTCTAAAGTTGGGGACAAGTGTACCGAAGTAGCTTCACAAGTTGGGGACATGCATACATATTGTCGGGACTTAGTTCCTTGGGAGGATCTTCCATTATTCATCCAGAATGCTCGCTCATCAGTCGAACCATCATCTCTCCCATGATTCCATGACCATTTTTCCTTCGCACAATCATTGAGCTATTCTCGTATCTTCCTAACCCTGTACCTGAACCTTTTCCATAGCCATTCTTTCTGTGGATGTGCTTGTTAACTGGGGATCGAGATTGAACAGGCGGGTTGTTAGGCCCTTGAGCGATTTTTTGAGTGGGAGAATTGCTGGGGATCGATTTCCTAAAGGTGATAAACTACAACTACAGTGCTCTGAGACTTCTAGTCCGGCCTGTTGCTGAAGCCTTGGAAGGGAAGTGGGGCAGCCGAAGGACTGTTGAGCAGAGAAGGGGCACACTTCCTTGGGTGGGATAGGCATGTGGGGAATGAGAGGCTGTAGGCTGTCGGTTGAGTGAGGACCTGAGATGGAGTCTTTCCTGTTGACCGTGAACCTTTAGCCTGGTTAGGAATCCCTTTTTCGAGTGGAGTTTAGTCCCAGCTTAGGGGTGACTCACTGTTGAGAGTGACGAACAGTGCGGTCTAAGGATGGGAGGTTTGTGGATGGTCTACATGTAGTTGGTGACATTCTTACCAAGATAAGTATCGGTTGTGTGATGAATTTATATGCTGCATTGTCATTTGCGTGTTATTTTATGGGTTTATTACATGTGTAATTATAACCGTCCGTAGATTCAAAAGGGTATTCCCCTGTATATGCTGCATGTTTGTGCTACTATTAATTTAGTATGAAAACATATATTTATAGAATGCAATTGTTTGTTTATGTTTTATATGTGAAGCTTCCGCTAGAGCGTTGTATGTATAGGTATAATTGCATACAATTCATCATGTATATATGCATGTGTGTACATGTATGTATTTGAAGAGAAAAGAATTATGTGGCATAATTCAGTTAAATACTGGGGTTGTTACAAGATGTTTTCAGAACTAAGTTAAGTGTTTGAGTAGTGGCATTACCCGGTCTGTTGTTTGGCCAGGTGTGTTACACAAGGAAAACCCTCAACTTGATTCATAAATTCAACACTACACATATGAGAACCATACCTTTTTTTTTCTTGTAGCGTTCTGTTGCCGCGGTTTTGCTGACGCAAATCCACTGCCACGATTTTTCTGCTGCGGTTTTTCTTCCTCACTTTTCCTACTGTAATTTTTCTGCCGCACTTTTTTTGAAGCACTTTTCCTGCCGCACTTTTCCTTCAATAGTTTTCCTGCCGCACTTTTCCTAGCGCACTTTTCTACCACAGATTTCTTGCCGCACTTTTTCTACCGCACTTTTCTCTATCAATAATACCTTCCCAAATAACCTTTCACAAAAATAGATATTCAATGATATTCAAGTGTGATTTGAATGAAATATCCTTGCCTCTTATTTATACTTTTATGTAGCTTCGTCAAGGCATTACCTTCTAACCATCTTAACCCACTTTTCTTATTTTAGGGTTAACCCACTTATAACCACTTGTCCACTTAACTTAACCACTTTCCATAATTAGTAATTTCTCCATTAACTTTATTATTTAAATAATTTCTTTTTCATTCTCTTTGACTTATAGTACACTCATCACTTCACTTTATTATTTAAATAATTTCTTCTTTGCAAACACTTTGACTACTTTGACCTTTTGGGGATTCTAGATGACTCATGAGGGTTCTCCAACTTCACATGGCCATAACTCTCTAACCATTAGGATTTATGTGATGTTCCACATACCACCGGAAATGGCATGACATATACTATCAATCTAGAATAGTTTTACCTGCAAATATACCAAAACGCATACCATTATCCATCAAAAAAACTTGGGTCCATTACCCAAACCTTTGTCCTACCATAATTCGCTACCATACTTTCTTCAAGGGTTGACGTCAATGACAGCTAACCCAATTAATCAATAACCTCCCCCTTTGGCATTGATGACAACACTCTGATGCAATACTGAAGTCATTTCTTGCAATACTGAAGTCATGTCACTCATGCTCTTCCTATGAACATAGCTCCCCCTGTAACCATGCCTCTGTTCTCTGCATCTGATAAATATCTCCCCCTTTGTCATTAATGGAAAATGTATCTTTCCATCTAAGACTGTTCCCCCTAACTAAACTATCCTTGGGAATACTCCCCCTAACTGAACTCTTCCTAAAACTGATCTCCCGACCTGAACTTTCCTCTTTATGGTGCTTCCTCGTGTAAATCTAAGACATATAAGATAAGAATTCAAAAGCATTCATTTTGGAGTAGAAATTAATCTGAGTCTCTGGCGAAGATACTCAAAGGCTTCCAATGGAAGCGGTTTTGTAAATATCTCTGCCACTTATTCTTTTGTGCCCACATATTCAACTCTGATGTTCTTCTCTGCAACTTGTTACCGTAGAAAGTGATGCTTGATTGGAATGTGCCTCGTCTTGGAGTGCATCACTGGGTTCTTTGATATATCGATGGTGCTTGTATTATCACAATATATTGGAATGGGCTCATCATACTCAATATGCATATATGTCAGAGTTTGTTTCATCCATAGAACCTGTATGCAACATGCTTCTCTTGAAATATATTATGCTTTGGCTGCAGATAAAAAAACTGATGATTATTTCTTGCTTAGCCATGATACTAAAAAATCACCCAAGTAGAATGTTTCTCCATTGGTGCTTCGTCGGTCATCAATGCAACCTGTCCAATATGAATCTGTGTAGGCAATATGTGATAGATCCTTTCCTTTTGGATACCATAATCCAAACTCTTCTGTTCATTTGAGATATATGAAAATCCTCTTCACTGCTATGACATGTGATTCTTTGGTGCTTCTTGAAATTGTGCCACCTATCCAAATGCCTGCATTACATCTGGTCTGGCTACTGTCACATATAGTAAGCTACCAATCATTGACCTGTATTGCCTCTGGTCTATAGACTTTGAATCATCATCTTTTCTCAACTTGCAACTGGTTTTCATATGAGTGGTAACTGGTTTGGACTCTTCCATTCCGAACCTCTTTAGCATTTCTCTGATATACTTAGTTTGAGAAATAAAAATTATTTGGTTTCTTTGACGTATCTGAAGACCCAGAAAGAAGAATAGTTCTCCAAGTAATGATATTTAAAATTCATTCTGCATATCCTTTGCAAATTTCTGGCTTAACCTATCATCATTGATTCCAAAAATAATATCATCAACATAAACTTCAATTAATAAAATACTATCTTTAGTTACCTTGATGTAGAGGTTGATGTCCGCACTTCCTTTTCTAAACCCTACCTGATGTAGATATTTATCTAGTCTAGAGTACCATGCTCTAGAAGTCTGTTTTAGACCATACAAGGCCTTCTTCAATTTTCACACGTAATCTGCAATCTCTGACAACTGAAATCCTTTTGGTTGTTCGATGTAGACTTCTTCTTCATCTTCTGCTTCTTCTTCATAAAGTTGTTCCATTGATTCATTTTCTTCTTCCTTTAATTATTGTCCACCTATTTCATCAATTGTTACATTGATGCTTTCCACAACTTTGTTCAACCTCATATTGTAACACTTGTATGCTTTCCTTGTACTTGAGTAACCAACAAGTACTCCTTTGTCCACACGAGAGTCAAACTTTCCCATTCTTCCATCTTCTCTTTTGATGTAGCATTTTCTTCCAAATACTCTGAAGTGCTTCACATTTTCTAGTGTTCCTTTCCATAGTTCGTAGGAAGTTTTGTCATTGTTGTTTCTGAGCATTAATCTATTTTGAATGTGAGTTTTTGTATGCACTACATGTGTCCAAACAATATCTGTCAATTTTGAATCCATCAGCATTGTTCGAGACATTTCTTGTGTAATTATTATCCATTATGATAATGTTCCTTTCTCTTTGAACCACTCTATGAACCAATCTATGAATCCATGCTCTCGTCCACTCTCATATATCTGTCCAATCCTGCTAAGTGTTCTTATGAATTCATCTCTATTCATACTATCCAAGACTCTACTGCAGACTGCCCATAATGTTGACCCATTTATCACTGTACTATCATGAAGTATTCACTACTACAAATGATTGTACTTTTGCTAACTGACTGCTCTGGACCTATCTATTCAAACTCTTCAAGCTGCTCGAAGGATGGTTCTTTGGTATGTCACAACTATCGCATAGACTCCCCCTGTCTAATATTCATGTTACTTGGGAGTCTCTAATCTAGATGGCTCAGAATAATTCCTGCTCTGATGTATATTCATCATCATCTTCTTTGGTAGATTCATCATCTCTCTAAACTCTGACTTCTTTCTTTCTGTCTGTGGATTCATCTTTCACTACAATGTCTAAAAGTACAATCTCTTAAACTTGTTCCTTATTTACCTGTCCTTCTTTTCTTTCAGTTGTTTTCCAAACCTTTCTGTATCTAACATCTTTCTTTTTCTCTGTAGAATTTCCTTCATCTCGTTTTATTGCCAATCTTGCGATCTCCGGGACTTGGTCTTTGTTCACCTGTTCTTTGTGTTTTCTTATCCATACTTTCTTACATTTGATATCAATGTTCTCTTTCATGGAAGTATTGATCATGCTTCTACAATCACTAGCTATGTGTCCATAGTTATGACATTTGTAACATTCAATGTTACGTGGGTCCACATAGGCATTTCTTGCTTGAACAATTCTTTTATAATCCCTGCAATCTGCAACCTTATGTCCAAAGTTAGTACAATAAAAAAAATGACCATAAAATAAATTTGCATACCTGGGAATGAATGGTCTTCTTTGTGGCGTAGTCCTTCTGAATATTTGCCTTGACTGATCATGATCATGATTGAAGCTTCTTTGTGGCTTGAACATGGATGGTCTTCTTGAAGATGTATCTTCAATAGTTTTCTTAGATTTTGGTTGACCATGATTCCTTCATTTGATTACTTCTGCATAACTCTTTCTATTTTCTTCATTCTTCTTTTCTAGCAACCTAGAGTGCTTCTCTTCATTCTCTATAATTGATGTGGATGTTTCTGTCTCTTCGATGTTCTTGTTGAGATTGACAATTTTACTTCTCAATGTGACAACTTCTTCTTCAAGCTTCTCAACCTCTTCTTCTTTCTTCATTATCTGAGACTTCATGAATTCTTTTGTTCTTTTCACTTCTTCAAGATGAATTTTTAATGTGATTATTTCTTCTTCAAGTCATTTCTCTTCTTGACCAAACTCTGCCTCAACCTGGTTGAGTTCATTAGTTCTTTCCTTAAGATGATTTGTTAATTTCCTTTCTCTCATTTCTGCTTCTTCCTTCTATGCTTCTATGTTGGCTTCCAAATACTGCTTTTGATATTCAAGATTTTCTTTGATCTTTCTGGTTTCTTCTAGCTGAGTTCTTAAGTTCTTGATGACCTGTTGGGCTTTTTAAAAAATGTGAACACTATCCTTTTGTTTCATCAATTCTTTCTTGAGTGACTTGTTTTATTCTCTTAGTTCATCTAAAGCACTAATCAATTCTGCTTCATAATTTTCTTCCTTTTCAATTAGTTTTCCTGTCTCATTTCCTTCATGGCATTCTATTTCAAGATGTCCGTATTTTTCACAATTAAAGAAAAACAACATACCTCAGGTGATTATGTACTCTTCATCTTATAAATCTGTTTGACATGGTGAACATAATTCTTCTTGATCTATATTTGTATCTGCATATGCTTTGACATTTTCTGAATCTGGGATGGGTGAAGAATATATGTCATGTAACTTATCCCAAAGTTCTTTGGCTAATGAGCATTTACCAACCTTTTCTCTTACCAGATTAGGTAATCCTTCGAAGATGAAATCCATTTCTATTTTGTTATTCTTCTTCAATTCCTTCTTGGCTACAATCTTTTCCCTTTTTGAACTATCATATCCTGTAACAACTGATAGCCAAATATAATGTCCCTGTTCCTTTCGTCCTTCTGCTCCACATATCATAATTAAAACCAATATGACCATTAAACATTGGTACTCGATTCTCAGAATAATTCATGATCTCCTTCCAATGGTTAAACTATTTCCTAAAGGAATTGACTCTGATACCAATTGTTGGATTACTGAGAGGGGGGGTGAATCAATAATAGAGAAATTTAATCCCTTTTCACCATAAAATGAAAGTGTTATATCAATGTAGCATTATCATCCAATAGTTGCAGAGTAAATAAACAATGAACAAA
>ML796227.1:16164-71726 GCA_009831015.1 Picea engelmannii
ATATATATGGGCACTTATTAGGGAGCCATGATGCCAAGTAAAAATTATGATGCATTGTTCATTGGTGAAAATACATCCATTTATTTTCTTCCAAATTATGCATGGGTCTTTGTGTTGTGGTGTTTTTTTCCCTTTATTGCATACTAGGAATTATCACTAGAATTTAACAAACTAGAAAACTAGAATGAAAATATATTTGGGTGAGGGAAAATGGCCCATACATCAAGGATGCTCCTACATTATACTTTATGAAAATACATGAGCATATTGTTTATGAGATAGTTGATAAATTGACAACCACTTGTTGTCAGACCCATTCTTTCTCTTCTTTTTATTTATCCTCCATAGTCTAGACCATTTACTATTTTGCACATCCCATCTTGAATATTTCATCTTACTCCTCAAATCCTTCGCTATTGAAATAATATGATTATTGGGAGTATATTAGTCCCATGTCACATATCTCATGTTGCAAATTCCTCATTTTTAGTCCTCATATTTATCTCTACAATCTATTGTAAGACATTCTCAATATCCTCCATGCTTTCTTGCATCATCACCAACACTTGATACACTAATAATGAACCGCTTTTTTTGTTACAATATTTTTGTTGTCATATTTGCTAATGGAGTCCTCTTCTTTGGGTTAAATATGCTTGTTCACCCACTAAATGTATTCTACGTTTTCTTTGTGGAAATGACATTTCATCTACATTTTCTAGAACAATTCTTCCATGTTTTTAGAAAAAAATATAACCACACCACTCAACATACTTGTAACAAAACCATCATCATTAACCACTCACTTCTACATCAATCTAGGGTAATTTCTTGTCACATATTTCTATTCAATTACTATTGTCATTGCTTAAATACTTTTGTTGTATATATTGTCATTGATGTTAATAGTCGATGTGATGATCTTTTGTTAATGATGAATTAACACATATAAGATTGTCATTGAAGTCAACAAGTATATCAATTAGAAAAATATGTCAAACAATGTGCAGATATTGATAGCGCAAGCTCAGGAGGAAGAGCAAATAGGAGGAGAGAAAAGTATGAAGATCAAAGCTCAGAAGGAAGAGCACATTGCACAGTATATCAGGTAGCATACTAAATTTGTGATTATTATTGATCATGATAGGATCAAAAATGTTCCTGTGATAACAATCTCAGGAGGGTTAGAAAACACAGAGATCAAAACTCAGAAGGAAAAGCGTAAGCTTAGCAGCCGTCTGATCAGAGTGAGAAGCCTCAACAACCATCCAATCAAGAGGTTGACCGTGTTGATAATCTAAAATAATGCGCATCGGTCATGTGAGTGACCATGGGATTAAGGAACATTGGAAGATCATGACCGTCATATCTTATCTAAGTGGAAGGATAGGATAAGCAGGGCTAAAAGGTTGAAATGTTGATTAGCCGAAATCCCATCAGCCATCGGATTAAACACAATTCCTGTCAATTGTCGGATCATGTTAAAGTGGAAGGACAGAAAAAGCAGGGCTAAAAGGTTGAGATGATTAGCCGAGGAACAACAACAGTTAGATCCAGTATATGAAATCGCGATAAGATCTTGACCATTGGATCCAGAGGACACGTGGCAAGAGATCAACATTTCGCTGACTTGTGAACTAAAAAAGTCAAAGGTAAGTGTTGTAGGAACTCGTGAAACGTGAAATCCCAATAATATCTGAGCCGTTAGATCCAAGAGAAGAGCATGTGCCACATAAGGATCCACGTCATCAAGACTACATCAACAATGACATGTGGTGCAATCAGACACAGACAAGTGTCAAGTTGATTCAGCATTTCAGTACGTGAAAATCATAGATCCAGAGGACACGTGGCGAGAGATCAACATTTCACTGACTCGTGAACTGAAAAAGTCAAAGATAAGTGTGGTAGGAACTCGCAAAACGCAAAATCACGATATGATCTGGACCGTTGGATCATAGAGGGATGTGGGCCATTGATCTAGAGTTTCAGATATCAGGAGTTGGAAGAGTTAGGGTTGGCTCATACACAAACACCTGACACACGGAATCACGATATGATCACAACCGTCGATCAAAGGGTGAATGAGGACCATTGATTCGAGAAGAAAAGATGGCACACCATGTCATCATACCTTGTGAGCAAGGACATGTGGCACAGTCTGATAATGACAAGTGTCAAGTTGAAATCAACATTTCAGGTACATGAAAATCATGAATCTGAGTGACACGTGGTAGCCACTTGGCCCATGCCAAGTCATCAAGTGACATCATAAAATTTAAATAAGATCAAGACCGTCAGATCATATGAAATAGATCTCAGTCATCAGATGTCCGAAGAGCCATCAGGGTTCTGGATGGATGATAGAATTCTCTAGAGGGAGAAGTGTCAATAGTCGTGTGCCCTTGGATCTAGTGAAGTTGCAAGGGGCATAAGGGCTGAGAGTCATTTAACTGTCAAAATATCAAGAGAGCCAGAGAGCCATTGATATAAGAAAGGATCAAACCGTTGGTCTCTTTCGTGAAATCGACACTCGGGAGTTTTGACATGTTGCACGTCTCGAAGTCCCGATAGGTGAAGTCCCGAAATTACAACAACCATCCATCTCATCAGAAGATTAAAACACAATTGTTGAAATGATAAACACTCAAGCGCTTGTCTCACTTAGCTCTTGATCATTGCCATTGGTCATATGTTATAAGAGTTTTTAAAAGGAAATTACAATATGTCACTATAGTTGGTAAAGCCCGTGGCTCTATAAGGCACGATCATATGTGATGGTTTGAAGGAAGCGCCTCCACAGAATCTGGTCTCTGTGAATATAACAGAGATTCATGATCAAATATAAAGGATTAAATTGATCCATGACTGTGATCAATTTATGAAAAACCTTCACGGTAAAATAAATAAATAGTAATTATGATTGATTAATCGAAGAGGCATGATGGTCAAAATGAAGGGACACAATTGTTTCACACTCATGCTGTTTTGAAGAATATATAAACATGAAAGAGTGGAATAAGAAAGTGTCTTTGCAGTTCAGAACAGAAGATCAAAAGGTGAAGCAGATTCCAAGAAGATCTTAGAGGAAAGAAAATGTGAATTACTGAGAGAAGATGAAATGAAATGATGAGTGTTTTATGATATACCTCTGATCATAAGATATAATTTATTCTATAATGGATCACTACTGCTGGAGTTGAATAAACTCTAGTTGGATAGATTGGGTTCTATCAACAAGCTGGGTCTTGTGCCAAGCTGGGTCTTGCCTGAGAGTTGGTGCTCCTTACTTCAGTTGGTGCTGAAACAATTAGCTGGTGCTAAAGAAAATCCCCTTTCACATATATTTATATTAATCTATTCATATAAATATTATACAAACATATGGTGTCTCTGTGTCCATTGTAATTATGATTTGATTATTCTTAATCTGTTCAATTATGTTTTAACTGGTAACTTGTGAAAATAAAAAGTTAAATAGTCCACACTTTAATTCACCCCCCCTCTTAGTGTGAGCGGTGTGTTCTTCAATTGGTATCAGAGGGAGGTTCCTTCAAAACACATTTTAAATACTGGAAGGTAGATCTTGAAAGAATGGGTGGAGAGATGGATTTCTCCATAATTGAGGCTCCCTTATTTGATGGAACCGATTATTCCTCATGGAGAGAAAATATGAAACATTATCTGAAATCAAAAGGATCCGAAGTTTGGAATTCAGTAGTAAGCAAGCCCTGGGACTTAACTACATCAAAGAATCTATCCAAGATTACAGTCCAAATAAGAGCAAGGAAGAACAATGAAGTGTCATTGAAGATTCTTCTCAATGGATTATCAGATACAGTCAAGACAAGCATAGGAATATGCACATCCACCAAGGACTTATGGCTGAAGTTAGAAAAGATGTATCAAATAAAAAATAAAGACACAGAAGACATTCCTATCAAGGATGGATGAAGACTTAGAGATCAATAAAGGTAAGGAATCTCCACAATATTTTGATTGCAATAGCAGTGATATTGAATCCTCCTCTGCAAGTAAAGAAGAAGACTCAGATACAATAACATAATGTTCTGTTAGCATTTATCCCATGGAATAAGAAGAAGAAGAACCATCAAAGGCCAAATAAAAGGTTGATTGGAGTCTCTATTAATACCTCTATCACCATAATGAATCATACTATAGCTATCTTCATGACTACACTCAAGAATTCCTTGAAAAGAGTCAAAAGCATGTCTTGAAAATAAAGGAAATTCTCAAGGATAATGATAAGATAATATATGAACAAGACAATTAGTTAGAAGAGAAAGAAGAGGAGATCGAGAATATGAAGAAAGAAATTAGTCAAGTAAAAGAAAAGGAGGAATATGATGAGCTTAGTAATCAGAAGCATATCCTGGAAATAAAAGAAAAGATCAAAGACAATAAAGAAATCATATTTGATCAAAAGATTCAGTTAGAAAACAAAGAAGAAGAGATCAAAAAATTGAAAACAAAAGTTGTTGATCTAACAAAAGAAAAGGAAGAGAAAATCAAGAGACTGAAAAATGAAATCAATCAAGCAAAAGAAGAAAAGAAGGAAGATGATGTTTCAAGCAAAAACCTTGCAGATCTAAAAGAACTAAGGGAAAGCTATGTCAATCTTAAAATCCAACTTGAAGAAGCCAAAAAGGAGAGAAGAGGTAGTAAGGAATCAGTTGGACAAAAAGGAAGAATCCTGTCATGAGCTGGAAGAAAAAGTAGTGAATCTTAGAAAAAAGGTTGAGAAGTCAGAAACCCAATGCAAGTTCTTGAACAACTTCATGACCCCCGATGAGATCTTGGATAGTCAGAGATCACCAAATGAAAAATATGGCCTTGGATACAATAAGTAAAAGATCAGTACCCCTAAGAACTCTGATGTAGGTCCTTCATTTGTAAAAGGTGAAAACACGTCTGACACAATTCCTTCACTTGTAAAGGATGAAAACATGTATGACACAAGTCCTTCATTTGCAAAAGATGAAAACAGGTCTGACACATCTCCTTCATTTGCAAAAAGTGAAATCAGGTATGATTCAGGTTCTTCACGTTTAAGAAATAAAATAAACACTACAAAATTTAGAAGATCAGATCATGTAATACATCCAGAAGCTATTCATAGACCTCAAAGCAAATTCAGAAGAAAGACACCTTCATGGATGAATAAAAGAAGGTATGTGAGTGTCTTTAATGATTATTGTTTTTCTTGTAATGTATATGGTCATAAAGCCTTGGATTGTAGGCACCTTGGAAGAAAACAAGTAGGTAGGTTCAACAACAGTATAAGATGTTGGAACTGCAATCATGTTGGACATATTGCTGCACATTGTTACACTATGAGATGCTACAGTTGTGGTGGATATGGTCACAAAGTCCATGACTGTTTGAACTCAAGAATAAAGTCAATAAGAAACACTTCACATAATATGACAACAAGAGTAAACAAGAAAATATGGAAAATAAAATCTGAAGTACCAAATAAGAAAGATGAGGAAAATATTGCTCCTGAGATTGATGAAGTTAATAATAGGAGTTTGGAGGATGAAACTTCTAATAAGAAATATTCTCAAAACAAGGATAAAGCAACTTCTGGTGCACATAATAATGACATTGATGATGAAACTCAATGGTAGAACAACAAGAAGAATCGAGTGATGATTATCTCAAAAATATTTCAATCCTATTTTAATGGTACACTGAAACTCCTTCTAAAAGAAAAATTAAAAAAAAGGGGGGGGGGGCATCTCTGTCCATAAAGATGCAAACACTATGCTCAATGAAGAAAATTATCTGATGGATATTCCATCAATTAGTATTGATATTGGAGGGAAGTTGTAAGCACATCAGTATTCATATTGAACAAAGGTCAGCTCATGATTAATAGTAGTAAAACTCCTTGTGAACCCTGTTTTGGAAGAACTCATTCGGTAAAATACTTCGAGGTCTTTGGAAGTAAGGGTTACATCAAAAGGCTTGATGAGAATCTTGGAAAATTGATGCTATATTTGATGAAGATATCTTTCCTGGATATGCCTCTACCAAGAAAGCATATAGATGCTACAATCTTAGGTTACATAAGATTGTTGAGAGTGTAGATGTCAAAATGGATGATATAAAAACAATTAGTATCATGGTTAAAGTTCGATGAGAATCAATGGGAATATCCAAAATTTGTTTGAATAAGATGATCTACAATTGTGTAGTGTTCCAGTAAAGACAACGACATCCACAGAAGCAACATTCTAATATACAAAATGAGGTACATGACATCCTATAGAGATAACAAGAGGAGAAACCCTGCCAGAAAAAGCTACCCTTTTAGAAACAAAAGGGGAGAATAGTCAGTAAAAACTCAAGGGAAGTCTTGGTTAGTAAATAAGAAAGTAATTAGATTAAGTATTGAAAATAATCGATCACTACACAATTTGTATCAAGAAGACTACTCATTTGATACACAAAAATCCCAATCAACTAAGATAAGAAGTTAGTAAATTAACAGGGGAAGAAACCTTGTCAGGAAGAGCTACCTTTTCAGAAACAAAGGGGGAGAGTAGTTAGAAGCAGAGAAAGAGCATATTGATAGGGGGGGTCATTCAGTTATGGCAGGCATAACATAATTGCAAGAAGTGTCACCCAAGTTCAGATTATGGTCAGTAACATATAGAGCTTTACCACAAGAGAGAAAACCCTTAAACATAGATGTATTTGAATATCTCAGGCAAAAATTGGGAGTAATCCTTCTTACTTCCTAAATCTCTCAAGAAAATAATCATTTGACACCTATTCAAGGGGAGATAGAAATCAACGACAAAAGGAGTCATTCAGGTTTGACAAAAAAAGGTTGATTGCAGGAGGAGTTACCAATGGTCAAAGAAGTAATTATACTGATAGATCATAGGAGAAGAAACCCTTTGCCATTGATGTCAAAGGGGCAGAAAAAATTCATAAAAGGAAAAACTTCATAAGAGGAAAGCATCATCACAGGGGGATTTTTGTATATGAAGTTAGTAAGTTTCCCTCAATGACAAAGGGGGAGATTGTTGGATATATTGTCATTGTCATCAACAATCGATGTGATGATCTGTTGTTAATGATGAATTAACACAGAGAAGATTGTCATTGAATTCAACAAGTATATCAATTAGCAAAAGATTTCAAGTAGTGTGCAGAGATTGATAGCGCAAGCTCAAGAGGAAGAGAGAACAGGAGGAGTGAAAAATATGAAGATCAAAGCTCAGAAAGAAGAGCACATTGAACAGTATATCAGGTAGCATAAGAAATTCATGATTATTATTGATCATGAAAGGATCAACAATGTTCCTATGATAAAAATCTCAGGAGGGTTAGCAAACATAGAGATCAAAACTTGGATGGAAAAGTGTAAGCTCAACAACTGTCCGATCAGAGTGAAAAGCCTCAACAATTGTCTGATCAAGAGGTTGACCATGTTGATATTCTAAAATAAAGCGCATTGATCATGTGAGTGACCATGGGATTAAGAACCAATGGAAGATCATGATCGTCAGATCTTCTCGAAGTGGAAGGATAGGATAAGTGGGGCTAAAAGGTTGAAATCTTGATTAGCCAAAATCTCGTCAGCCATCAGATTAAACACGATTCCTGTCATCTGTTGGATCGTGTTAAAGTGGAAGGATAGGATAAGCGGGGATAAAAGGTTGAGATGATTAGCCAATGACCAACAACTGTTAGATCCAGTATACAAAATCGCGATAAGATCTGGACCGTTGGATCCAGAGGACATGTGGCAAGAGATCAACGTTTCACTGACTTGTGAACTGAAAAAGTCAAAGGTAAGTGTTGTAGGAACTCGTGAAACGCAAAATCCCGATAAGATATGAGCCATTAGATCCAGTAGAAGAGCATGTGCCACATGAGGATCCACGTCATCAAGACTACGTCAGCAATGACACGAGGCTCAATCAGACATGGCCAAGGGTCAGGTTGATTCAACATTTCAGTACGTGAAATCATAGATCCAGAGGACACGTGGAGAGAGATCAACATTTCGTTGACTCGTGAACTGAAAAAATCAAAGATAAGTGTGGTAGGAACTCGCAAAACATGAAATTCTGATATGATATGGACCGTTGGATCACAGAGGGTTGTGGGCCATTGATCTAGAGTTTCGGATATCGGGAGTTGGAAGAGTCAGGGTTGGCTCATACACAAACACCCGACACGTGAAATCACGATATGATCACAACCCTCGATCAAAGGGTGAATGAGGATCGTTGATTCAAGAAAGACAGATGACACACCACGTCAGTAGACCTTATTAGCAAGGAAACATGGCATAGTCAGATAATGACAAGTGCCAAGTTGAAATCAACATTTTAGGTACATGCAAATCATGAATCTAAGTGACATGTGGCAGCCACTCATCCCATGCCAAGTCATCAAGTGGCATCAACAAATTTAAATAAGATCAAGATTGCCGGTTCATCTAAAATAGATCTCAGTCGTCAGATGTCCGAAGATCCATCGGGGTTCTGGACAGAAGGTAGAATTCTCTAGAGGGAGAAGTGACGATAATCGCGTGCCCTCAGATCCAGTGAAGCTGCAAGGGGGATAAGGGCCGAGAGTCATTTAACTCTCGAAATCTCAGGAGAGGTAGAGAGCCGTCGATCTAAGAAAGGATCAAACCGTTGGTCTCTTTCGTGAAATTGACACTCAGGAGTTTTGACATGTTGCACGTCTTGAAGTCCTGATGGTTGAAGTCCCGATAGGTGAAGTCTCGAAATTACGACAATTGTCCATCTCATCAGAAGATCAAATCACAACCTTTGAAATTATAAACACTCAAGCGCTTGTCTCACTTAGCTCTTGATCATCGTCATTGGTCATATGTTATAAGAGTTTTTAAAAGAAAATTATAATATGTTGCTATAGTTGGTAAAGCCCGTGGTTCTGTAATGCATGGTCATATGTGATGGTTTGAAGGAAGCACCTCCACAGAATTTGGTCTCTATAAATATAACATAGATTCAAGATTGAATATAAAGGATTAAATTGATCCATGACTGTGATCAATTTATGAAAAACCTTCACGGTAAAATAAATAAACAGTAATTAAGATTGATTAATCGAAGAGGCGTGATGGTCAAAATGAAGGGACATAGTTGTTTCACACTCATGCTGTTTTGAAGAATATATAAAAATGAAAGAGTGGAAGAAGAAAGTGTCTCTGCAGTTCAAAACAAAAGATCAAAAGGTGAAGCAGATTCCAAGAAGATCTCAGAGGAAAGAAAATGTGAATTACAGAGAGAAGATGAAATGAAATGATGATTGTTTTATGATATACCTTTGATCATAAGATAGAGTTGATTCTATAATGGATCACTACTACTGGAGTTGAATAAACTCTAGTTGGATAGACTGGGTTCTATCAGCAAGATGGGTCTTGCGCCAAGCTGGGTCTTGGCTTAGAGTTGGTGCTCCTTACTTCAGTTGGTGCTGAAACAATTAGCTGGCGCTAAAGAAAATCCTCTTTCACATATATTTATATTAATCTATTCATATAAAGCTTATACAAATATCTGGTGTCTCTGTGTCCATTGTAATTATGATTTGACTATTCTTAATCTGTTCAATTATGTTTTAACTAGTAACTTGTGAAAAGAAAAAGTTAAATAGTCCACACACTAATTCACCCCCCCCTCTTAGTGTGAGCGGTGTGTTCTTCAAATTTTGGTTGTTGTGTAGTCACAAACTCCCTGGCTATCATCCTTAAATATTTCAACATTCACATTGTGCATAACCTTCAAAGTTGTGCACAAATTATAGGAAACCTTTATCTCATCTTTTTCAAGGACATACTCAACTTATTCTTGTTCAGTGGTATTTTGGTCTTCCGCATCATATTCAAAGTCAAATTATTCTTGGTCATTGGTATTTTGGTATTCCTCATCATATTCAACAAAATTTACATAATCTTTGTCTTCCATACCATTTTTTTTTATTACAAGAATAATAAAATTACATCCGTAGATTCCCATGGAATTCTGGAGGCTAGTGCCCAATATAAATCTGTTGAGAGAGTAGAGTACCCATATGAAGTTCTAATATGTGTGTTCAAATTGGATGCATATGAAGAATATCGATGTCAAAGAAGCCAAAAAATGTATGCTGGTATCATTTCAATTTTTGTTTCATATCACTATAGCCTCGGTCTATTGTCCTATAGTTTCATTATAAAGATTCATAATTACATAACAAGAAAGTCATTGTTATGTTGGAAAAGTGCCTCAAGAAACAAGAAGAAAAATATGTTCATTTTTTCCGTTCAGATTTGGATCCAAGATATTTGAAGATATTCATGCGAGTTATCTGGATTTTTTTTGTTGACTTTCTAGGATCCTCTGACCATCTCCACGCCAAATTTTGAGAGTCTGTCTGCTTCTTGGTTACGCTACTTGAAAACATGAGAAAAATTGAGGTGATAAAATAGAACGACTAATCATTTGATTTCTTAAAAAAGCGGCTAAAGAGTGTAGTTTTACAGAGGGAACACTCCAATCATCTAGTTTATGGTGAGAATAGAGTCATTGTAAATATGCATCTACGATATTCCATGTTATTTTTCTATAAGAAGAGTGATATTAAGGTCCATAAGATCATTGAAATTTTTTTTGCATGCCCGAGTCCCACATAGAAGGAAACATAGAATTCCTCAGAGGTTTAAATGATCCCCCCTGCCCCTCCCAGGGATGGGTGGCCTTGTGAACCCTGTCAAAGAAATCCCATAGGATTAATTTTTGAATTTGGCATTCATCACAAGGGGATTTAGGAATGGAAGGTGGGGCTTGTGGTGGGCTTGTGGTAGTTCTAAGAGGACAACCAATATCTGGAAAAGACATTGGGTGGGAGAGGGAAACAAATCTTCAAACAAGAAGTGGTTTCGAGATAACCTAATTCCCCAAGCCACAATTAAGGGGAGGGCCTTAATGGGTTTCATTGCAGGGTTATTAAACTAGTGTTTAAGGGTGGAATTAATCGAGTCTCCCTCCCATTGAAAAACATTACCCAAATACTTTTTTTTTTCAAACTAAACTTCCTTTGAGAAGGGGCAATCCAAAAGAATATCATAATTCGTTTCATTTGCAAATTTACAAAGACTACATTTGCTAGGCCCAATGCAATTTATTCTTTAGAGACAATTCCATGTGGGTACTTTGTTATATAAGAGGATCCACATGAAAAGTGTTATCACTGAAAAATCGTCTGCAACATTGCACACAATGTTTGAAGAAAGACATCAATGCCAGAAACAATTAGTACACCTTCAACATCAAAATTGCACAAAACTATACACTTGGTTCAAAAATTAAAGTGCGCAAATTCACCAAAGGAAGCACATGCACTGTGCGCAGAATGCTTGGGCCAACACTAATCACGCACTGTGTGCAAGATGTGTGACTGTCTACAAGAAAATCCACACACTTCTCATGAATGGTGCATTTATGAATCTTGTCGGCCTCTCAACCACTTCCAGTCTGACCCCCAATACAATTTGACACTCAGATCTGAGCGAAATCTAGCTTGGAGGTTGGTCAAGGGCTAGGAAGTGCCCTAAAAGGCCCCTTGTTCACACTATGAATGGATTGTATCTTTCCATGAATGGACACTATAAATATGTGCCATGGGTGTGCTAGAAAAATAAGAACTTCAAGGTATTGTTATGCTGCAAGAATTCTTCTTGGAGAATACTCTTTTCTCTTTGAATCATTCAAGCACTATAGCAAGGGCCATTCCACTCACCTCTTGAGAGGATTGCCATTGTATTTCTTCACCATTTTTACTTGCCATTGCATGAAGAGAAGAGCTCTCTATTAGGGAACTCAAGAGCCCTCCCAAGGAGGACAAGGGGATTCATAAGTCCTTGCCTTTGTCTACGGTGTTAGCCTATTAATATATTGATCCATTGGTAGCTATATGATTGCCATTTTTGTTTTTTATGGTTCTAGTTCTTGCAAGATTCTCTAACATCTATTTCCTTTTGTTTTTAGTTTTATTTCCTTGTTTCACGTGTATTTTATTATCTAATCAACTCAAAAACCTCTGTCTTGTTTAGATGACTTAACTAGGAAAGTTAGTGTTGTGTTTTTTTCTCACCCATATGACAAAACCAACACAACATATTGGCGACCATACTGGATTGTGAATCAAATTCCTCCCTATTTAACTCTTGAGAGCACTTCTTTCTAATTGTTTGGATATGCAGGTACCAAAACCAACCTAATCCAGTCTTCTAAAGTCAGAATTCAGAGCCAAGGCAAGAGAATTTCATTTGGAAATTTATTTCCTGATGCGTGATAGGTAGTGCGCGACTTTCCAGGCACACAGACGCGCATTATGCACACTCTGCTCTCTATGCACGTAACAATCTTCATAAACTCATGCATTGTGCACATTTTTCACCCTTAGTGCGACTTTCATAACTTCAGCCGGTGCACAAGTCTAGTTTTTGGCAAATTGTAAGGGTTTTATGAGTGGTTTGAGGGCCCCTTTACCTTCGATTTTTTTTCTCCTGCACTTTGTAAAGAAATCACACTTCACTTAGAGTCCTTTCTCACAAGGAAGGTTAGCTAACATAAGCACATAGGGGTACAAAGAATCATAATTCTTCTCCTTTCTTTGTTTCCACATGGATGGCTCATTTGTCATTTAAAAATTTGAGTTAAAGTTATTGCTTTTTCAAATAAAAATAAACTTATTTGGGACTATAAATCATTTTTGACTCCCAAGTATGCTCTTCCCTCGCACCCAAGTGTGATTTTAGGAATAAAAAAAGGTGGTTGAGAGGAAATTTCGTCTCCCATGAAAAATCATTAGGAGAGGACAAAACCCCCCTAGGGTACCTCTTAGTTCTGGAAATCATCTTAATGCTTTGTAAGGGCCCATATATGCCCACATGTTTACAATATTAGGATAGTTTCTAAAATCTTTCTTATTTTAGACAACACTCTAGGAAATTTTAAAAGATCAAGTAACGGGCCAATACATGCCCACATGTCTGCAATCCTGGGATAATTTCAAAAGCTTTCTTAGTATAGAAAACATTCTAGGGAGTTTAAAGGATCAAGTAAGGACCCATATGTCCACATTTTTAGTGCTCTAGGGCTTCAAATATTCCATAAGGTTTTACCAAAGAAACATAGTAAGCTAGGTAAGAAGATTTGTACGGACCACATGAAGTCCACATGATGCAATATCACACTTAACTTATTAAAATATTATGCACACTTTTCACTTTCTTTCACACAAAGCCACTCATCACACACATAATTTCTATTAGAATAGTGGAGCTCAATGTAGGCTTTCTTTTTTAAGTGCTCACAAAGTACTTCAAAGGAACTCTGAAAGATCCGATTACTTCTTTAGAAATTATCCACACCAATTTAATTCAAACGAGGTTGGTCCATGACCCCAATCTCTCAGCCCACTCCATCTAAATTTTTTCTAAGAATGAACTAAATTTTCCTCCACAGGAGGTGCCTAAAGAAAGTTTTAGTCTAGGTAGGATCTCGGGGGTAGGCATCCAAATAACCCCCTGTTATCAAGTTCTCACATTTTCAAACATTAGAAGTTGAGAATAGGGATCTTTCAAAATCCTCCAAGTCAAGCGTTCCTATGCCATAAGGCAAGGAGATACCTGTGAAGGGTCAAAGGTCGAGCTCCGGTTTTTTTGTGCATCCCTCCTTGAGTCACCCAACTCTTGTGAGGACATCCAGCCTGTGACCCATTTTTTAGGCAGGAAATCTAAATGATGCACTTTGACCGAGGTAGTTAGTGGCCAAACTTAGGATATCTACCCAGGTGGCGGTTGTGGGGCTGCAATCGCACCTTGATCATATTTTGTGTGGCTATTGGGAAATATCGCCAGCTCTTTCGGGATATGCACCCTATACCCCTCATTATAACTGATTACTTCAACCTTCACTAGTTCCTCTACTGGTGGCTTCAAACCCCACTGTCGAGTGCTATTGGAAGGCCCAGTGATAAATTTAGAGGAAGGATGATAGGTATTTTTAGGACATGCACATTTATTTTTGTTTTTTCCCCACGTGGAAAAAATCCACCTATCCACATGCTTGTTGATTTTATAGTTGATTTATGTATGATGTTCATTTGATCACATGCAATTGTGAGGTATACTATTTTGTGAAGGTCAAAAATATAAAAATAACTTGTTCATTGATTTCTCTTATCACCATTTGCACACATTCACTTTGCTAGTTGGAACCATAGAGGAACCACATAATCCCCATCATTTTAGATGCTTGCATAATCTCCCTCCTATTCTAGGAGGAGTCCCTAGTCTTGCCAACTCACCGTCTCACCATATCACACCCCAGTGAGTGCTACTGTTTTGGGATCAACATTACTTGGTTCCACTTTGTTTGGGTCAAATACCCAAGGCAATCCATCTATTGGTTCTCCTTCACAAGGAGGCGGGAGTCAAACTCCTTTTCAAGGAAGAAGTACAAACCCACCAAATCCCTCTCAAGGGAAATGTCCACTACCTACACACAGAATGTCTGGAACTAATCCTCCACCAAATCCCCCTTTTCCATACTTGGTATCCCTCAACATTCCTGATTTAACCAAACTCATGAATGACCCCATTTTACATGATGCTACTTGGCCCTATAAGCCAACCAAGTTGCCTTCAAACATTTCAAAGTTTGAAGGAAAACCAGGGGAAGACCCCGCCAAACATGTTATGACCTTCCACTTGTGGTGCTCTTCAAACAATATCATGGATGATTCCATCCACTTAAGGTTATTTCAAAGATCTCTCACGGGTTCATCATCCAAATGGTATGTGGATGAAAAATCAGAGTCCCATATGACCTTTGAATCATTAGCCAAGGCCTTTTTTTCCTTTTTCCAATTACCAGTTCATCATGACACTAGCCTAGAACTTCTCTTCAAGTTCAAACAAACCACTGCTATCCATATAGTCGATCATATCCATGAATGGCACCAATGACGTAGTTTGTGTAAAGAAGAAACCACCAAAGAACAACGTCTCGATTGGTTTCTTAAATCACTCATCCTCATGACTGCAAAGGATGTAGCATCCACTTTTCCTCAATCAGAAGAGGAAGCCATAAACAAAGCCCAACAATTTGACCTCATATATTCTCAATCAGGTTACTTGTACACAGTATTGCCTGATGCACCCAAACCTATACCATTTGGCCAGGACAAACCTAGGATGTCCCACGTTAGGGATGGGTTGATTGGTTCTATGAAAAATCTCAATCCTTATGGCCACCCGTCACCTACTTATGGTGCAAATTGGTATCCTCAACCATATAGAGGGACGTCTTATTACCCTCCCCTCACTCACCAACAATCATATCCTGTTGTGCCCCCTCATCCATTGGGGGGACCCCCACCGGTACCCTAGATGTATCTGGTCTATCAATCCAGTATAGGTCCACCCCCAACCCCCGTATATAACCCCAAAAGTAGTGGAAGTACTTCAAATTCCTATACACAATATGGATCATCTCCATAAAACAACCCATATTTCCCATTTCCTGGTCCTCCCTAGTCGATTTGTCCTCCTCCAGGACAACCACATGCCAATGTTAACTTTGTTCAATCCTCTCCCATTCAACAGGTTCATGATTTTGAATAGATGAATACATAAAATCCATCCAATCAACTTAATAATGCCAAGAATAAAGGAAAAAATTGAAAAAATAACAACCCAGGAGCAGGAGGAAATAACTCCCAACAAAACTATCCCACTGGGGGCAACCAGAATCAAGGCAACCAAAACTCCCAAGTGGGCAACAATAACAATCAACCATGACAAAGGAAGAACAAAAAACTCAGAACTAACTTCCCTTGCACTCTATGTGGTGAGTATGGATATTATACTCACCACTGCCCCCATATTTCCGATTACAAATGGATGAAAGAATCCATGAACACACAATGCCCTCTAACACCACCTGTCCCCCAACAGGCCCCACAACATTATTTATAACCACCACCTCTGACCATTTTGCAAAACCCCATTCTACACCAAGGTGTGATGATTAATCAACAAGATATAAACTCTACCCCACCGAAAATGGGGCAATATCAAAACCTAGGTCCCAATCAACCCGAAAATCCAACCAATCACAATATCCTCCATACCAATGAAGAAGAGATTCTTCTGCAAACACACAACCACCAATACAACCTGCCTTCTGAATCTACCCCAACCACCTTAGAAGAAACTCTTGCTACATCTAGACAACCATTGATGATTCCCCAGCCTAACACTAAACCAAACCCCCGTATACCCCACATGCCTTTATGATGAAATGTACATAACCCTCATGCTAGGGTAACCCATAACTACAGTTTGGTCAATGACTTAGCACAGTCTCCTGCAGCCATGTCTGTGTTGGAGATCCTCCAAACCTGTCCATAACATCGCAAATCCTTGCTTTCCGCCTTGGTGGCAGTCGACCCAACTGATACTCAACTAATCACCTTTGATTTAGATAGTGGAGAACCATGCCTCCCCACTTTGGTAGCCTTTCATATACCATTCAAAATCCAGAACATCACAGTTCATCGGTGAATTATCGATGAAGGTGCATCCACATGCATTATGTCTAAAGTAGTATGGAAGAATCTCAACTCACCTGAGCTAGTACCATCTACCATCACCCTGAGAGATTATGATGGTCGACCATCATCCCCTGAAGGGCTCTTCCAAAATGTCGCTATAGAACTTGGGGGAAAAACCATTCTGATTGACATTGAAGTTATCAATTCCCCACTTGATTATAATATCTTGTTCGGACGTAGATACATGTATGCTATGAAGGTGGTATCCTCTTCTATGTTTCGTACGATGATGTTCCCCCATAACAGGAAAATCGTCACCATCGACCAACTTACACATTCCGAGCCTAATCATTTCACCAACATTGATAACATCCTCCCCTTTGTCCGCACTAGCTCAGATGCTTTTTCATTCATCGACATTGGTCCTGGAATATTTAAGGGCCCATCCTTGTTAGGGGATTATCATGGAGCACCACCTCTCCTAAACCCTTCTATTTTAGCATAAGTGTGTGTAGTTTCCTCTAACAGAACAAATATCAGAGACAATAATCCTCTCATTGAGGTAATACTCCTCTCATTGAGGCCCCTCCCCACATCGAAGTTCCACCAGTCGGAGAACCATTACCTCAGGAATTCCCAGAAAATACCACCGAACCACTTGTACCATATTTCCCCTCTCTTTAGCAGAAAATACCAGTTTGGGAGATAGTCCCCGAATTCATTACCCAAATCCCCTTTTTCTACCCCCCCACTTGGAGTCAAAGAATTCCAGGTAGCTGCTACTCTCACCCTTCCCAACATGGTTTTCTCCATCCCTATATGGTATCTTCATCCACCCACTATGGTTCCTCCACCATCTCTCCCTCCTCAGACATAGGGATTACCAATGCAAATCCTAGTACAGGTTCCTGCCACACCACCCTCACCCCCTACTGAGGGCAACGCCACCACCACTAGGGGCACACGAAGGAAGAATGATCCCATATATCCACTCCCTCCTTGAGCTCAACCTCCTTGTGCATTATGCAAAAGAGAAGGACACCCCACTAATAGATGTCCTACTCTTCCCAAGTTACACAATCTTATCCAACTCCCCAAAGCAACCCCATTGCTTACCACTCCACCAAGTACCTCCGCTACTACTATGAAGTCCTCAACCACACATAAGAAGGGGTTACAAACCAATTTCGCTTGTTCCATATGCTCAAAATATGACCATTACACTCATCATTTCCCAACTCTACCTCAATTCCACCAAAAATTAGCTGCAATATGCCACACATCCCTTTTTGAGCCCTCTCAGGATCTCCCTACTGCTGCTCACATTACTGACATTTGTTATATTTCTTCATCAGTCTCCGCGCGAATGAGATACCATCCATAGTATCATGACATTTTGTTTATGTCAAGTGATCCATCACACCCTGTACCCAATATCCCTTCTACATCCTCACCCCATAAGGAAAATAACACTTACTCGTTGACAGTTCCCCCTGTTGTCTCCTAGGATCCCTTGTATTCTCGTAGGTTCCACTACAATGAATATATCTTGGAGGAAGTGACTACCCTTGATTTCCCATGGAATGCACTCCATCATCGAGCACTTTTCCTCTCACAAGAGGTCTTTCATCCTCCTACCCAAGCCTCCCTGTGTGCAATCGAAACCAAGGAATTTATTCCGCCAAGGCATATTGACTGGTTCAAAAACCCTATCCCTTCCCCCGATGATTTTAAAGAATGCAACATCACAAACATCTCCCCCAAATTCAAAATTGACATTTCCATTAAACCAAGCATCGTAGAAGAGACCACCATTAGCATCGCATGCTCCCCTGAAGAAATCATTGCTTACAAAGCTATCTTTCAGGAATACTGGGATATTTTTGCCTGGTCATCTATGGAGATGCCTAGCCTCGATCCTTCTATAGTCAAACATCGAATCGACACATGGTCAGATATTGCCCCTGTTCGTCAAAAGAAACGCCCGCTACACCCATCCAAATCTATGGCTATCAAAGCCAAAATTAACAAGTTACTTGCTATCGGGTTCATTTACCCCATTGCATACACTTCTTGGGTCTCCAACCCTGTCCCCGTTAACAAAAAACAGGGAACTATTTGCTTCTGCACCGACTTTCATGACCTCAACCACGCTTGTCCCAAAGACAAGTTCCCAACCCCTTTCATCGACCAAATCATCGATGATTTTTCTAACCATGAGGCACTATCCTTTATGGACGGGTTCTCCAGCTATAATCAAATTCAAATCCACCCAACAGATCAGTAAAAAACTGCTTTTACAACCCCTTGGGGTACGTTTGCTTCTCGCGTCATGCCTTTTGGACTAAAAAATGCAGGTGCTACGTTTCAATGGGCCATGACCTGCGTTTTTCATGATCTTGCTTGCATCATCCTTTCTTATTTGGATGACCTCACTGCCCAATCCAAAAAGCAAACCCAACATTTAGACGACTTACACATTGTTTTCCAATGATGTCGCCAATATAATATCCGCTTGAACCCCCTCAAGCGTGTCTTTTGCGTCGCTGTTGTCCACCTCCTCAGGTTCATTGTATCCCAACATGGCATCACTTTGGACCCCCTCAAGGTCCAAGCTATCACAAAAATTCCACCACCTAGGAATTTATGCCAACTACAGAGCCTACAATGCAAAGCCAAATTTTTACGTCACTTTGTCCCATACTACAGTACTCACTCACATGGTTTCCTCCTCCTATTGCACCATGATATCCCATTTTGATGGAACGAACATGCTCAAAAAATTTTTAATGATTTAAAATCTGTCATATCCAATGCCACTTTGATTAGTCCTCCAGACTATGATCGTGATTACATCCTCTACTTATTAGCCTATGTTGTTTCAGTCACAGGAGTCCTTGTCCAATTAGGGGATGATGGGCATGAACATGTGATTTACTACATTAGTAAAAAAATTTCAGGATCACCCTTAAAGTATAATCATGATGAAAAACTTGCATTAGAAGTTGTCCTCGCAGTCCAAAAACTGTGGCATTACATTCTTCTTCGAACGAACAAATTCATAGCAGATTCCAACCCCATGTAGTACTTGCTTAGTCGACGATAGATCACTAACAATTTTTCCCAGTGGATTGTTATCCTCCAGGTATACGATCTAGAGTTCTCTACTCCCAAAAGAAAGAAAGCTTTGGTCCTAGCTGAACTCATTACGAATTTTCCCTCAGATGGCAAAGCTTCCCCCATAAATGAGGATTTACCTGACGAACACCTCTTCTTCCTTCCCTCCGATGACCCCTGGTACGGGGACCTCCTCGTCTACCTTCGTACACAAAATTTTAGGTCTCACCTCTCTCATGATGATTGTCGACGTATTCGACATCAAGATCCTTGCTACCTCCTCATCGGAGACATTCACTGCTGACGCGGGGTCGATACCATCCTTCAGCGATGTCTTGCCATCGACGAAGCCAACAATGTCTTGAATGATTGCCTCAACGACGCTTGCGGTGGTCACCTCTCAGGTATGTCCACCTCCCCAAAAATAATTTGAGTAGGATACTTCTGGCCCACTTTGTTTCATGACTGCATCCACGCTGTCAAGCGATGCGATAAATGTCAACTTTATGCAAACAAAGCACAAGCTCCACCAACTCTTCTACACCCATTCATCACAGCCGGCCCCTTTTGTAAATGGGGCATCAATTTCATGACTTTCCATCTCCATCTAGTAATGGACATAAGTACATTGTCGTGAAAGTGGATTATTTTACCAAATGGGCCAAATCCATGCCCACATTCAAAAACATTGTTGACACAACAATGTGTTGTTTCTTCAACCATGTCATTACTCGATTTGGACTCTGGCACCAGTTAGTTTCAGATCATGGTAAACATTTTGAGAATGAGATCTTTGCAGAACTCTCCTCAAAATTAGGCTTCACCCATGAGTTTCCCTCCCCATACTACCCTCATTCCAACGGGCAGGTCGAGGTTGTCAATAAATTCCTCAAAACCATGCTACAACGCACCGTCAACAAACATAAGACCAACTGGCATCATATGTTGTTTTCCGCTTTATGGGATTATCGCACGACAGTCAAAACTTCCACCAGTTTTACACCATTCCACCTCGTCCATGGGATCAAAGACACCCTCCATATCGAGTGAAAAATCCCCACATTATGCACTTCCATAGAGCTCTTACCTGACACTTCTCCAATGGAGCAACTCCTGCTGATCTTAGAGTCACTTGATGAAGACCGTCGATCTTCATTACAACACAACGAAGTAGCTAAAAAATGGTCCAAAGGCACCTTTGATCTCCATGTCAACCTTCTCTCATTCAACAAAGGTGATCTTGTGTTAGCCTATGATATCGGCCATGACACTCTCGACCATGGGAAATTTGAGTCATTATGGCATGACCCCTTCATCATTCAACATTTCCTCAGTAAAGGTGCCTACATCTTGGCCTCTCCATAAGGATACCCTCTCAAAGAACCCATCAACGGGTTGTACTTGAAGAATTTTTACGCCTAAGCATAGAACCCATACCTTAGGTTTCTCTTTGTACACGTTTGTAGAGTTTTTAGTCTTCTTTACAACCACCACTCCTCATGTTTGATCTATCACCTGTGTTATTGATAGATGCATCATCCATCGGCCTACCACATTGGTTACGCTGATGGTGCTAGCCGCTGGACCCAGAATCTCACTTCAGCTGCTTGGGCCCTCTATACCCCCTCACATATACTAATCCATTCCAATGGCATATGCTTAGGCCTAACCACTAACAACCAAGACGAATATGATGTCGTCATTGTCCTCCTCGCCGAGGCTAGTCACTGCCACATTCATGACCTTAGCATTCTATTAGATTCCCATCTTGTCGTCCTGCAACTCAACAATGTATATCATGTTCATGATCCTTGCCTCTTCAACAAATACATGCAAGTTAGACTTGTATCTCACAACTTTTATTTCATCACATTTACACATATTCCAAGAAACCTCAATCAAGTAGCAGATCACATGGCTAACATAGTATTGGATTGGAATTTAACACATTGAAAACATCATATAAACAACAACATACATTTTTCAATAGATAGTAATAGACATCATAAATCATAAACAAAAAAGATAAAGACAAGAATGATCAATATATCCATCATATATATCATAAAGGTCATCAAGTTTTTATAAAAAAATATATATACAACTACCCGTAGGCTCATGAGTCCCATCATCCCTATGAGTACAAAAACTAGGTATCAAATACCCTATACAAAATATCCCCCCCACACTCATACATATCAATTCAACACACAAGGTGCCCCTAAAGCTCCCCCCGGGTCCTTTGTCAACCAGAGCTGCCCCACCAACTGGGGCCCTCCAGCTCTAAGAGGTAGCTGACCAGTCATAGCTGCCCCCGCCACTACTTCCCTGTGGATCAATGCCCACCATCCTATCGGTACCCCCATACACTGGTCTATGACCTCATCATCCTGGATATGGGACCATATGCCCTCTGGCACCCCATGAAGGACATACTTGAACTGTCAGCATAGATCCTCTAGCATAGCCTCAACATCTCTGTTACACATAATTTTGGTCATCTTGATGGTGTATTGAAGATGGTGTACTCAGGCTCCTAACAAGAACTTTCTCCTGAGAAAAGTGGCATTCATTCCCTTCCAAAAAACATATTTTCAAAGTGAGTTCGTAGGCTGCTTATAGCCTAGGGTGCGAGAATGACCCATTCTCGTAGGCCACCTTCAGCTAGGGTGCGAACTTCTCGCACTGTGTTCTATACTTAGGGTGCGAACTTGTTTTCAAGGTTGGAAAAAAGATGAAGTCTCGATGGTTCTAGAAGGGAATCTTCTAGAAAATGGGTTGGCATTCGAATGGTTATCATTTTACTAGTTTCCCTGATTTGGTGGGATCATTCTCATCCATGTAACCATCTCATCCTCTCCTATATATTGAAAGGATTCTCATGGAAAAGGTTAAGCAAGATTAATTGAAGAATTGGTGAAGGAATTGTGTTAAGAACCCTGCTTGATCAGAAGCTTGGAGGCTCTAGTAGGTCTATCAAGAGGAATTGGATCTTCTTCATGCAAGGATCAAGCAAGTGTGTGTGTTGGAACCAAGAGTCACTGAAAGGAAGATTGCGACATCAAGGTGATCAGGTTGTATCTTCTACTTTCAATTTATATGATACAGCGACATGTCCTTTTCCCATAAAGTCATTCTCACTTTATTGTGTAACTCCTTGATCATATACATAAGTTGACAATTGAATACATTTTGCTATCTTCACTTTGGTTGGTTTGTGTTTTCTTGGTCTTGACCTCACGAGAGCACCAGAGTGAAGTGGGAGCAACGGAGACCCTAGGAAGCGTTACAAAGGTATGTCACTTGTTCCTCCTTACTAGCTAATTCAATGGTCATAACTTAGGGAAAGAGTTATGTCCTGTCCTATTTTGTTCTAGATCCAAGTGGATCTAGGGAGATCTATTAGTGTCCACACCTACCGATTAGTCCCATAACAAAATTCGCGACTCCACTGCAGACGCAACCCATTTTTTAGTGGTTTTCCTTGGCCATTTTCTCTTGCCTTACCTTTCTTCATTTCTATCAATCTATGAGTGTTCAGGACACCCTGATAGACTCTCTGGGTGCAGAAGTCCCTTCAAATTTTTTGTCTTTTTCTAAAATTTTGCCTAGTTTTAGGCCTTCTTGCACTGAACCCCATAGTGGCCCGCGAGAACACCTTGAGTTCTCACTCTACCTTTAAGTCCAGTGCGAGGTTCTTGCACCCTGCTCAAAGGTAGCCTGCGAGAATGCTCCATTATCGCACTGTATATTACTGATAGCCTGCGAACCCTCTTTTAAAATTTTTGGATTTAAGTTTTTTGCATGCTTAGATGCCCATATTAGTATAGGTGTCTAAAAATAACTTCTTGGACCAATGGTTGATGTTTTCTTGACTTCGGATTTTGTGCATGATCAGTCTTCGGAAATCAAAGGCTCTTCCTGTCCATCTTTTTCTCAACTCTCATCTCTTGACTTTTCTTAGCAAGGATATACCCTCTGATCCTTGAATATAAGTACTTGTTTGGTTAGGATCCGGTGATCGGTTTGAAAGTTGGGATTCTTTGTCTTTCTCCTTTGCTCATTATTTGGAAGATCATTGTTCTCATGCAATTGAAAAGACTAGTTTTGTCTGCTTGTCATTTTTGTCTCCATTGAAAGATTGGTTTGGGTTTTGTTTATTTCTTTTTCATTAGTTATTGGTTTTCCTTACTTTCACCACCATGGTGTAGATCCTTTTTGAAAAGTAAAAAACATTTTTCTTTTAAAAACATTTTCGTTTTGAAAATATTGAAAATCAATTGTTGAAATTGTTGAAAAAGAACAAATAGATAATTGTCATTATTGTGTGATTCGTTGAGATTGCATTTTAAAGAAGATTGTGTGTCATAGTTCAAGATCATTCTGGAACACTTCTCTTTCCCTCCCGTACATAGGATTCATCGAACGAAAATTGATATATTTCATTCCTATCTATGCATTGTTGGGTCAGAGTCTCACACAACATCAGTTTCACCTCCGTTTCCTTTGAGTAACAACAGCCTTTAACAATATTGTGTAATTTTAAAATTTAACTAGTAACTCTTTTCTAGGACTCTATTACACCAACAATTAGCTAGGCTAGAACTTTGGAATAGGAAGAGAGTTACACTCTCCAAAGCACAAAACACACAATAGCATCTTGTGTTAAGGAGTGTCAAAATTCCATTTAGAACATTCCATCCTGGGAAGCCCTTCTCACACAAGGGTCAAACACGAGGTCACATTGATATTGACAGAGTTACTCACCCTGCTTTGTTGATATCGGTGTAGAGATTGCACGTATTATGGGGGTCACTTAGAGGTATACCCACAATGATGAGTGGAAGCCTCTCGAGTTGACTTCAGGCTAGATACCCTGCCCTTGCATCTGGATCGGACTGTTGACTATCCCCCCCAGGATTTATTGTTGTCGGTGGTAACCTTAGTGGCCTATCTTTTTAGGGTCTTACACAAGGTGACTATGAAGGGGCAAGTCTTCACGGTACTTAGAATCGACATTGACCAAACTCACTCTGGATCCTTGGAGGGTATACCCACAATTATGTGTGGGAGCTTGCACCAGGGTGTAAGTCCGTTAAGCAGGTCGTCAACGTAACTTTTCCACCCTAGCCTAGTCCCTTCTCATCTCGTTATTGCGATGTTGGATTTCATCACCAACTAGTGACTTTGGAATTATAAGGTCTTGTTTGCTTGGTATTGTTTCCTAGATTTTGTTTACTAGCACGTGTTGTTTGTTTACCCAAGTTGACCATAGTAATTTCTTCGTAAGTTTGTAACTCATTCACAATAGACCCTCCACGTCGTTCACATAGAATGCAAGGCTTACCTCTAGAAAACCTGGAAGGTTCTCAACCCTGGCCTACAAGCTCACCTGAGGGCTCTCCTCAATAGAGTGAAGTCCAAGACGTCACCACTCCACAAGTGGAAAGAACTGACTCTCTAGAACGTTTCCGAATTACCAATTCTCGAGAGGACTTTCGACTTCACCCCGATTCTGAGAGACGTATTATGCGAGTGAATTCTTCCGGAGACTTAGTTGTTGTGTCTTCGGGATCACCGTCTGGACCCTTTCTAGGACCTGAGGGCCAAGATCCTTTTTGGTCTGCTGGCATTTTTAGACAAGACCTTTTTGGTGCAGGATCAAGCGTTGAAATCACCATCTCACCTGCGTTCCCCAAAACCTCTGACCCAGACACAGTACCTTTTACTACTGCTTATTATTTTTCTGGTACAGAAGCTCCGCGAGCTGACCACATCTTGACCATCCCTATAGAAATGGTCCATTACACAGATACTATGAGTATTCACACCAGGATTACAGTGGCTAGTCAAGCCCCCATCGGCACACCACTCTCGCCTAGTGTCACCCCGACGCTTCCACCCAGATACCGTGTGTTGAATTCTTCTATTCCCACTCCTATGCAAACCGTATCCGGAACTCCTGGTGGTCCCTCTTCTTCTAGGTACTCTCCTCCCGACTTCATTCCGACACTTCCTCAACCCCCTTTCTAAGGACCTTTTTCATCCTCTATTGGCAGTACTAATCCTAGTGGCACTGTTCCATCGTTCACACCAAATTATCAGATTCCTGTTGGTAGAAAATTTCACCTAGGAGGTTTGACTCAACCCCCCCTTGTAGGAAAAATTCCTATTGGAACGAAAATCCCAATTGGAACACAACCCCCAATTGGAACACAACCCCCGATTGGAGGACAACCCCAACCGATCCCACCCTATGGACAAAACATACCTCCATCCTTGGCCCAGTATTGGAACCATCCGATACAACATAATCCTCAATCGACTAGGGGGCAATAGCTTCCAGCTAAATTCGTTATACCCCCTAGTATAGGCCAACCATATCCAGGTACATCCAATCCTATTTGGGGCTTGAATGCTTAAACTCACGTCCCTATTCAAGGATACAATCCCATGAGCTACTTTCCTCCACAACAACCACCGAATCTGCCTGGGTCTTCGCATTATATGCAGGTTTATTATGGTCCCACTGGTTTGCCGATGGGACTCCCTCCCCAAAGCCACCAATACCCTCATGTGAATAGACAGTTACCCTTCTTGGCCACTTTGGATCTCTCGGATCTGTCGAGGATTTTAAACGATGCAATCTGTCACTCTCCTCAATGGCCTGCTATACCAGCCAGGCTACCATCTGACATCCCTAAATTCGATGGCAAAGTGGGAGAGGACCCAGACGATCATTTCATGAATTTTCATCTCTGGTGCTCATCCAACTCCTTGATGGATGACTCTATCCGATTACGTCTTTTTCAAAGAACTCTCACAGGTTCTGCTGCGAAGTGGTATTTAGAATTACCATGAGGTTTCTTCGCCGACTTCAACACCCTAGCTATGGATTTTCTCACCCACTACCAGTTACCGATCCATTATGAAACGGGGACAGAGATTTTGAGTTCTTTCAAACAAACCATAGCCACTCATATATCCGATCACATTCATGAGTGGCAACGAAGACGACGTCTCACCAAAATCGAACTTCTCGATCAGTTGCTGGCAGAGTGGTTCACAAAATCATTTTTGCAAGACATCACTCGTGACATCACCATGGGTGGAGTTGTCACAGAAGAACAGGCCATAAGTCGTGCTCAATATCTTGACCTCATTTACTCACAATGGGTACTCTTTACGACTTACTCCCTGATGCGCCTCGTCCTTCCACTTCCGCCACTTAAACTACTCCATCTGCCTCTCATGCAGCCGGTGGTGTGATTGGCACTTTCCATGCCCAACCACATTCCACCTCAAGCACCAACCCCAAACCTGCTTCTTCTAATGTTCAAACTGCTCCGTCTCCTACCCCTCCCACCGGAAAGAATTTTGAGGTAAATGCAGTTCAATCTACCCTAGTCAGTAAAAAAAACTCTCGAAAGGGAAAGGGTAAGAATAAGGAGGAAACAAATACTTCTCAAGCAAAGAGAACCAAAACTCCACCTGTTGATGATAGGGATAAGCGCAAACCCTGATACCCTTTTCTTATCTGTGGTGATGATCACTACACGAAGATTGTCCACGATGCGCCGAAGTTACTAAGTTCCTTCAAGGGGCTCCGAAACCACCCACTCCGGTCGTTTTGTCCCAACCCTTCCCCTCTCAAAAATAGGCCCAATTGGTCTTTAATGACCAACTTTCCCCTTCTACTACGTCCTATGTATTGATGTGTACTGGCGATTCAAAGAAGAATGACATTGCACTCACCACTCGAGCCAAAGATTATTCTCCCTCTAAAGATAAGGTTGATGATATACCTCCTTCATTGGTACAACCCTCTCCTATGACTCCACCTACCAACGGTCCTCTTCATCTTGAACGACCGAGCCTTGACACAGTTCTTCAACCCCCTCCAAAGGGTGTCGTTTGGAAATCGACTTTCAATCCTCATGCTCGTGCTTCCCAGAACTACAACATTGTTGAAGATCTAGCTCAAGCACCTTCTGTGATGTCATCCCTCAAAGTCCTTCAAAGTTGTCCCACAGAACGAAAGGCACTGTTGAAAGCTATCAGTGGAATCGACCCGACAAACACAAATTTAATAATTTTTGACTTGGAAGATCACATTCCAAGGTTACCCCCTCAACTCGCATTCTAAATCCAAGTGATTGTCTCTGACAAAAACATTTGTCGAACCATTATCGACGAGGGTGCCTCAACGTGTGTCATGTCTGTTACCTGCTGGAAATCCATCGGCTCTCCCTCTTTGACTGAATCCCATAACACTCTCAAACCCTTCAATGGCTCCGGTTTTAAGCCCTACGATGTTCTTCCTTCGTTTCCAATCATGCTAGAAGGAAAAATGGTCCAAGTCGAAGTGGAAGTCTTTGACACTCCTCTCGATTACAATCTTCTACTTGGACATAGCTGGATCGATTCCATGCATGTAGTTGTGTCGACTCTTTTTCGTGTTGTACATTTCTCACATCAAGGAAAGGTCGTCACCGTCAACTAATTAGCCTTCTTTAACTCGGATACACGTACTGGCAACATACCATTCATCGCCAAAACCCCTCTCGGTTATGAGAACGTCGGTGTAGGTCTTCTCAAAGACTCTTCTTTAATGGGTACTTTCCCCATTCCACCACCTGATGTTCCACACTCATCTGTCACTTCAATCAACATGATCTCCACCTTGATTCACTGAAACCCTGCATCTCATGATCCATGGGTGGTACTTGACCCTGGTGATCATCTTTGTTACGACGACGAAATGCCTTTAAGTCCGGTCGAATCTACCTATCAGGCCATTCAATCAACAACCCCTTCTACCCCCTCTCTTGGTGAGTTATCTCCAGATCCTTTTCGTGTCATTTTTCCCACAGACAAGATGATCATGTTTGTCATGGAAGACACCCCTTGGAATGATGGACATCACCATTCCATCCTCTTCCTAGAGAAACATACCATCGAGAACTACCAATGGATCTCGACCCCATCGACATTTTTCGTCATTTCAACCATTCCTGAGTCCACACACGATGTGTTTTCCGAAGGGAAGTTAAGCAATATCTCACCCACTATTCCCCTCGACATATCCATCAAACCTGGAATTGCTGAAAATGTGCATATCGAAGCTTCATGTTCCCTTGATGAAATCGTCACCTACACGTCACTTTTCAAAGAGTTTCGTGACGTCTTCGCCTGGAGCTATGGAGAAATGCCGGGTATCGACCCCGACATTGTGATACATGAGATCAAGACATACCCAAATGCTAAACCTGTCTGGCAACGCCTTTGTCTAGTTCACCCCCGTAAAGCGGCTGCTATCAAGCTTGAAGTCGAGAAGCTTCTCAAAGCCGACTTTATTTACCCGGTGGCCCTCACTGACTGGTTTTCCAATCTTTTCCCGATCAACAAGAAACAAGGCACAATCCACGTATGCGTTGATTATAGGGATATCAACAAAGCTTGTCCTAAGGACAACTTTCCTACCCCCTTCATCGATCAGATTGTCGAAAATTGCGCCAGAAGTGAAATCTTCTCTCTGATGGATGGTTTCTTAGGATATACTCAAATCAATATTGTTCTCGAGGATCAACACAAGACGTATTTTATTTGTCCTTGGGGCACTTTCGCCTATCGGAAACTTCCTTTCAGTCTCAAGAACATTGGCCCGACTTTTCAACGCATTATGTCTTATGCCTTCCATGATATCAAGCACATCATGCAACCATATCTTGATGACTTACCCGCTCATTCCATGCGTCGAGTCGATCATCCAATCCACCTCTGAGCCATTTTCGTCCGTTGTCGGTTTTACCATATACGCTTGAATCCTCACCAGTGCATTTTCTGCATAGAATCCGATCGACTTCTAGGCTTTATTGTTTCACATCAAGGGATCAGGGTAGATCCTTTAAAGGTCAAGGTGATTCTCAATCTCCCTCCTCCTTCTACACTTCGTTAGTTACAATGTTTGCAAGGGAAAGAAAACTTTCTTCGTCGCTTCATCCCAAACTACGCCGAGATAACTCGTGGATTTACGCAACTCCTCAAAAAGGGGTCCTAGTTCATATGGGATACCATCACAAACAAAGCCTTCGAAGCTTTGAAATTATCCCTGACACGTGCTTCGCTTCTCTTCCCCCCTGATTACAGTCGCGATTATTTCCTCTACCTCGCAGCCTTGGATTACACCATTGCTATGGCTCTCGTCCAAGAGGATGATTCTCATGACGAACATGTTATCTATTACCTGAATCGGAGTCTAACGCCTACAGAAACCAAGTATCTACATGTCGAAAAACTGGCCTTGGCAGCCGTCCAAGTAGTTCAACGTTTTCGGCACTATATCCTCTCTCGCAAGAATATAGTGATTTCTAACTGCAACCCTATGCAACACATTCTCACACATCAATTTCTAGGGGGAAAATACTCCAAATGGATAGTTATACTCCAGGAGTTTGACTTGGAATTCGAACAAGCCAAGTCCAAGAAGTCCTTAGTGTTTGCCGAGTTGATATGGGACTTTCCCTACTTTGAAACGGAAAATATAGCAGCCGATTCATTACTTGATGAATCCCTTTTCCTCATTAGTTCCGATTATCTTTGGTATGGCGATATCATCATATATCTCCAAACTCAGACTTTTCGGCCTAATTTGTCCAGTACTGACCAACGTCGAATACGCTACCAATCCCGTCAATATATTATCCTTGGGGACACTCTTTATTGCCATGGGATTGACTCAGTTTTTCGATGCTGCCTCACGTTCGACGAAGCCGAGAAAGCCTTAAATGACTACCATTCTGGAGCCTGTGGTAGTCATATGTCTGGGTATGCTATTGCTCAGAAGATCTTACGAGCAGGGTATTTTTGGCCTTCTTTGTTTAACAATTGCATAATCGTCGTCCAAAAATGCCACGCTTGCCAGACCTATAATCATAAGATACGGTCACATCCCGCTCCTCTTCACCCTGTGGTCTCCATTGGTCCCTTTGCGAAATGAGGCATCGATTTCATGACTTGTCACCCCCACTCGGCCGAGGGGCATGGATACATTATTGTAGCTGTAGATTATTTTACGAAATGGGATGAGGCGATGCTGACATTTGACAATACTGGAAAGACTACAACATTATTCATTTTCAATCACATCATAGCTCGTTTTGGTGTTCCTCAGGCTATAGTCACCGATCACGGTAGCCACTTTAGAAACTTCATGATGTTCGAACTCACTGAAAATTTGGGTCTTCGCCATGAAAACTCAACACCCTATTACCCACAAGCCAACGGCCAAGTCAAAGCGATTAACAAAGTTCTCATAACCATGCTTCGACGAATGATAGGGATTCACAAAACAAGTTGGCACACAATGTTGTTTTCAGCATTGTTGGCTTACCGGACGTCCGTTAACTCCACTACTAGGTTTACACATTTCCGATTAGTCTATGGTGTAGAATCCATTCTCCCGATTGAATGTGAGATACCCTCTTTAAAACCAGCCGTCGAACTCCTACCGAACACTTATACAGAAGAAGAACGTCTGTTGTACCTTATGCAATTAGATGAAACTCGACGTGATGCTACCCCAGTCATAGAAGCCCAGAAGAATTGTGTCAAGGCCCAATACGACAAACATGTCAAGCCTCGTATTTTCTCCAAAGGAGATCTGGTTCTCCTCTACGAACAAGATTGAGATATGCTAGGAGATGGAAAATTTGAAGCCATGTGGTGAGGTCCTTATATCGTTAGACAAGTTTTGGAGAAATGAGCTTACGAGTTAGTAGATTACGATGGTATCCCTTTGAGTGAACCCAGAAATGGGTTGTACTTGAAGAAGTACTATGCATAAGATCACCTGTGCATGAGTACTTGTATTTTTATTGTATCATACTTCTTGTGTGTTACTATAGTTTGTTTTTTTTCGTTATCTAGTCTCTACCCTTATGTGACGTTGTGTTTGATTTCTAGATGTCGGAGTCTTCACTACCCCACATTGGCTTCGTTGATGGCGCTAGTCATAGTACTCGGAACCTTGCTTCTGCTGCGTGGGCAATTTACACCCCTACAAACAAACTTGTCACTCTACGAGGTGTGTGCCTCGGCTGTGCGACCAACAATATTGTAGAGTATAGCGCCGTTATCCAATTATTGATTGATTCTATCTTGCTCGGTATTCATCGCTTGGTTTTGCGACTCGATTCGTAGCTCGTAGTACTTTAGTTAAGTAATGTCTATACTATTTGAAGTCCTACTTTGTTACGGGTGTATTTGCGAATTCGCCTCTGGAACGTTATTTTGATTATATTGAATATCAACATATTCCTAGATGTGTAAATACATTAACTGATGCATTAGCTAACTATGTATTAGACAGACAATTGGGTATTTTATAAATCAATCACATCACAAGCATCACACAACACAAGATAAGCTGGTAGAAGCCATATGTATATATAACGATCAAAAAGTTTTTACAAAAAAGTTCTGTCCGAGAACCAAAATTTCAAAATCTGAAGCTCACAGCTTCTACAAAGTGACATCATGGATGACATTCATGGTAACACATGACTACCCGGGAAACCCTACGAAGCAGTCAGCCAACAGACCTTGACACCCCTACTGTATGATGTTGATAACGTCGCAGAACCTCTCCAAGAGGCATGTCTGGAATGTCTGCTGTCAAATTCTCTAGGTTTTGTTCCACCGCTTCATAATCTTCAGCCTCCCATCATGGCACTGGAGCCACCTTTCCTCATCGCTGAATAGGATAAGTACCCAGAGGTCGATAACGCCCCATGTTTGCATCATCAAAAAGAATTTTGTAATTAAACCTTGGACGAACATAAAAACATTTGCATATGATAAAGTTCACAAAAACATTTAAAAAGTAAAAAATGTGTACTTCTTACCGAGATCTCCCCACTGAGCACCCTTGGGCAAATCCAAGTCCATATCTCCTCAGAAATCCAACCCAACATAGGCATAATCATCGACCATCAGCATCTGTGGTCGCAACCAGTCAAAGAAGGAATCATTGTATTTGATGATTGGTCCAGCTACATGCCTGGCCATGAGGTTACACCACCTCAACATTCTTGGATCCTCTGGAGCTGGTAGACCCCACTCAACCTGTAACCTCAGTAAGGTAACCCTCTCAAGAAAGAAGGACACCAACAAAGACCCATAACCAAATTGCTTTAGGTCGGCTCTCCTGCATTTGGTCAACTTCCTCTTCACGCTACGAAGGACTGCGTCTGCCGATTTAAAGACCCGAGGCTCAGTACACTCTATGGAATACTGAAAGTAGCTCTGGAGAGCCATGTGAGGAGC
Organism: Picea engelmannii; assembly: GCA_009831015.1. Classification (NCBI taxonomy): domain Eukaryota; kingdom Viridiplantae; phylum Streptophyta; class Pinopsida; order Pinales; family Pinaceae; genus Picea; species Picea engelmannii. Next base: position 49,228 of record ML796227.1, read on the forward strand.
AGTGCTCCTAGACATATGAGAAATGGTGAACAAAATAGTGCGAAGGGTCAAATCCTACACCCCTCAAATGACCACTTTTCCTTTGCTCCTTTCCACCTCTGGAACACAGTACAAATGATAGTATTCACTCATAGGTAGCCCACCACCTCTGCTACTAGTCAAGCTAGCGTGGTACCCATGCTGTGATAGTCCTGTCAAGAAATAAATGTCCTCGATATCCAAGTACAATGTGTGGACCCCTACGTGGAAAACTTGTTGGGCCACGTCCCACATATGCACAAGGTACTCCAATAGCCTGACTTGGGCCCTCATACCCGGGATACGAAAGAATTTTAGGAGACCACAGTTATTCCCGACAATAGCATCATCTTCTTCATGCTCTCTTTCATGCCATTCCAGAACCATGGCAATAGCCAAATGCTTGCATAAGAAACATAAGAAGAAGGTCAACAACTCTCTTCAAGACTTGGTATCTTTTTCATGGAGCAAACTTCAAAGAAATTTTTTACTTTGCGGTTCTCGCAGGTGCCCTTTAGGCCCAGTGAGAGGTTCTCGCAGGTGCCTTTGGGGCCACCTGGGAGAATGATGCATTCTCGCAGGTCCCATGTGGCTGGCCTGCGAGAATCACAGGACCTGCGAGAATGGCTGAGCGCAAATTTAACCCCTAGAACAAACTCAAAAACATGAATTTTACCAATGAAAATGAAAAATTGAACCATGAAAAGATAGAAGACAAGGATCTTACCTCACTGCCGGAGATGGTTCGTCGAATGGATGCTTCTACCTCCCACAATTGAGCACCGAAATTCAAGGGCAAAGGAGGGGTTTTGGGCTAAAATATTGGCAAAGTTACAATGACTATGGTAAAAAGAACTTTTACCCACTTATATTTACTTTTACCATTTTTGTTGGGTTTTTATAATTGTTTTATTTATTAAACCTAATGCCTAATACCCTTATGAGTACGACTTTTGCAGACATGATGACTTCGACATTTATACACTAGGATACGGATATTTCTTCTCTTTTTCGTCGCATGATTGAGTTGTTTTTTATGGTTTTTGCACAAAACCTCGAGCTTGGTCTTTGTTCGTTCTCACGCTCGAAAATACATGAGAATGTGATCGAGCACACTTTTATCACTTTTTTGGGCTCAACAAGGTTATACGAAAAAGGAACCCCCTGGAGTTCTCTTTAAGCTCTTTTCAGACTCTCTAAACATGAAAAGATTGCCGAGCGACCTTTCTCTTTTCATGCTCGTTAAAGTATTTGAAGAAAGCATCTGTTGAGCAATAATTTATCTCTTTTTTGGTCTCATCAGGCTATTTTACGAAAAAGGAACTGAGAGAGTTCTCTTTTAAGTGTTTTTCTAGACTCTATAATCATGAAAAACCTTCAAGTTTTCTATCTTTGGACTCGTTAAACAAACATCGATAGACCCGCAATGGGACCGAACCACTCTTTCCTAGGGTTTGTTAAACATACTCCGAAGGACTCATTCGAAGGATGAGCTTACATCAACAAGCATATATTATCCTCCTCAAGCTTGCGTAAAAATAAAGAGGTACTTGCTAGAAATGGTGGGGGAAAAATTTGGGAAAGGGATGTGTTTTCATATTCATATTATTGGCAGTAAGTGTCGCTCTTGAACATGACACCCCTTTATTCATTATCTGAAGCCGGTTTGGGAAATCCATTTGTCTCTCATTCAATTTGCTACAAGGTCATATCCTGGGTTGTCTCTAAGTCAATGCTACCAAATCATTGGTTGTGTCATTCATATGTTCAAGAGAAGTTCATCCGAAACCTCTATCGAGTCAGCCATCTGCGGTTGTCCATTCTCTCCATGTCGACCTTCCCTTTGTCCAATTAACATTACATCATACTCTGTTACTCATTTCATGTCATTGATGGGGGATACATCAAGGCCCTCCTGTGATGAGTTTTGTTCCATCGACTCCAACTCATTATTCGGAAACAAGACTTAGAAATCCTTTGGTACCTTGGAACTTGCATGCCTCAATGGCAGGTTTCCTCGCTTTTGACAGTGGGTTTTCATCATTGACCCCTGATCGAGAGATTTCGTCGGATGTTCGACCTCCACTCATTTATTCACATTCGGTGGATTATACTAGTGTACCTTGGAAGTCATTGACATTAATGGTGATTTCCCTCGCACTTGTTAACGGTTTCATCAATGACCGGTAATCAAGTGGTTTCTACCATGTTCAACTTCGACACATGTAATCACATGGTTAGATTCGTACTTTCGGGTGACGGGATTTAAGACCCTGGATCTTATCTCTTTGGTCCAGGTTGCGATGGAATATGTATAATTTGCTGACACATAGATCCACTTTGTATGTCTCGTTGCTATGTCRTCTTAATTTGATTCTTCTTGCATAGATCCACAGTGTATTCTTGGTGGCTATGTGATATTTTGACGGTATGGATCCACTRTGTATGATTGGTGGCCATGACCTATGTTTATGATGTCATCAGTCTGTGATCTGAGTATGGGAATGCCTACCTCAGAACTAGTATGATATTTTGCAGATGCTTAAGTTGTTTGCAGGTTTTTGATTAGGTGCGCTCCTGGTTTCCGACACACACACGCAGTTTACAAAGTATTTCGGCTATCACTGATTCCGACCTCATACTTTGGGGGGCATTCTGTTCCACATAATTTTGGTCATCTTGATGGTGTATTAAAGATGGTGTACTCAGGATCCTAACAAGAACTTTCTCTTGAGAAAAGTGGCATTCATTCCCTTCCAGAAAACATATTTTCAAAGTGAGTTTGCAGGCTATTTATAGCCTAAGGTGCGAGAATGACCCATTCTCATAGGCCACCTCCAGGTAGGGTGTGAACTTCTCRCACTATGTTCTATACTTAGGGTGCGAACTTGTTTTCAAGCTTGTAAAAAAGATGAAGTCTYGATGGTTCTAGAAGGGAATCTTCTAGAAAATGGGTTGGCATTCGAATGGTTATCATTTTACTATTTTCTCTGATTTGGTGGGATCATTCTCATCCATGTAACCATCTCATCCTCTCCTATATATTGATAGGATTCTCATAGAAAAGGTTAAGCAAGATTAATTGAAGAATTGGTGAAGGAATTGTGTGAAGAACCCTGCTTGATCAAAAGCTTGGAGGCTCTAGTAAGTCTATCAAGAGGAATTGGATCTTCTTATTGCAAGGATCGAGCAAGTGTGTGTGTTGGAACCAAGAGTCATCAAAAGGAATCTTACGACATCAAGGTGATCAGGTTGTATCTTCTACTTTCGATTAATATGATACAACGACATGTCCTTTTCCCATAAAGTCATTCTCACTTTATTGTGTAACTCCTTGATCATATACATAAGTTGATGATTGAATACATTTTGCTATCTTCACTTTGGTTGGTTTGTGTTGTCTTGGTCTTGACCTCACAAGAGCACCGGAGCGAAGCGGGAGCAACAGAGACCCTAGGAAGCGTTACAAAGGTATGTCACTTGTTCCTCCTTACTAGCTAATTCAATGGTCGTAACTTAGGGAAAGAGTCATGTCCTGTCCTGTCTTGTTCTAGATCCATGTGGATCTAGGGAGATCTGTTAGTGTCCACACCTACCGATTATTCTGATAATAAAATTGGTGACTCCACTGGGGATGCAACCCATTTTTTAGTGGTTTTTGGTGTTTTTCCTTGGCCATTTGCTCTTGCCTTATTGTTAGCGATATTTCTTGTAAGGGGGTTAGAATGCAAAAGAGTGGGTTAAAAACCCACTTACCATAAGTATCGGACACGAAATGTGCCTGTGGTAAGCGACGAACAAATTTAGACGACAGATATTTGTGCGCCCAGATCAATGGCATGCATCCGATTCTGGAGCCCCCCCGCCTTTCTACCTTTAAGTGGAGGGGGGGGGGGGTCCGGAATCGGGGGTGCACGTCTTCAACGACCGAGATCTAAGTGCCCAGATCAATGGTGCTCAAGGTAATTCCAGACCCCCCCTGCCTTTCTACCTTTAAGCAGAGGGGGGGGGGGGGTTCGGAATCGGGCGCCTAGCTTCCCAAAGGCCAAGATCTAAGCACCCGAATCTACGGCGCTCGTGTGATCCCATCCTTCTCAGCTGCTCTATTCTTAACCAACGTGGGTCCCCCCCCTATTATGCCATCCTCCGAAGCCGCCTTTCCCCTGTTGCCATGTATCATCTGTCCTTCTCCACTCTTTAGTCCAGGTGGTCCTCTCCCCATCTCATCATCCACTCACCACCTGCCATGTGTCCCACTCCCCTCCACGTCATCCTCCCACTAAAATGTGCCCATTACGTCTCATCTCCTCCCTCCTCCGCTTATTTCCTTCTGACATGTGTCTCCCCTGTAACCTCTCTCACCCCTCATCACTTCATGTCTCACCCTCATAGCTCTGGCGCCACTACTCCCGTCGTGCACCCCATTCTTCGCGCTGGCCTCCACGCCTATTCATCAGGCCGTTCAGCTGATCCAGGTGGTAGCATGAAGGGCCGTCCATGTCCCCGAGGTGCCGAGTTGGCCGGGCCATCCTCAATCCCAATGAGGCAGTTATTGAAGCAGTCGGTGGTGGTTAGACATCGTTTCCGCCATAATGGGAAAGTCCAGCAACGAATTAAAGGCATGTCGATTCACCCACGGAGCTGTCATAAGTTCGATTGCATTCGCCGTTGGTGCACGATTATTCAAAGATTGCAGGCATATATTGTCAGAAGCCATGCAGATGCAAAGTTTTAATGCAAAGTCTCGGTTTTTTTGTTGTTGTTGGTTTTGAGTATATGTAGGCGTTTTCGCCATTTTTGTATCTATTGATGGTAAAACAAAGCTCCCGACTGTAATGTTTCAATGACCATTCGGGTTCTGGGGTCATGCATCTGTGTTTGAGATTTATTGTTTTATGACAAACATTTTTCCTGCTCCATCTCTGTTTTCATCTTATACTAGAGAGTTCATGATCGATTGATTTGCATGGGTTGTTGCAGTGGTGCCATGATAAAAGATTTGTTGTTGCATTATTGTATTTTCTGGTTTTCTGCATTTGGATGTAAGAGGCCCTTGCCTTTAGATGCATTCTCTCACAGTCTGTTAGGAACCTGATGCTTATAATAGACCCCTGCACTCTTCTTATACAAGTCTTCCTCCTACTCACCCTTATTATAACTCATTGTTTGAAGTTTATCTAAGACCTCACTCACCCATGCATGCCTGGCCTAGTTTCGGAGTTGAGATAATATTGTTATGAGTTTTCTTCCATTTGATCATCCCTTTATAAACAAATCGTGACATTAAATTGATGGGTGTCAGGCTCTGCTCCTGCAAGAAATCCATAGTGACTTCTGACGCTAACATTTCTGGCGCCATTGCCGGGGACGAAGTTGAATATTTTCCCCAGGATTGAACGACAACGATCAATTGATTCTGAAGGTGCATCAGATATCAAAATTATTGATATTGCTACTGTGCACCTGGTGACTCCATTGTGACAACTCCACTGCGGTGAACCTGTCGGGTTAGTTGTGGCTTCCAGCGCTAGACACACGCGGTCCCATTAACAACTGCCTCTAGCCGCGCCTGAAGAAAATCCAGAGGTGATTAAAAGAAAGGGGAAGTCCTCTCAGAGAGAAAGCTTCACCACTCAAACAGGTATTTCCCCACCTCCTTCTGTAAAGACTCCACTTTCTTGTTCTCAGCTTTCTAGCTATCCTTTTTCTGAGGTTTCCCGTTCTCTGAATTTTGGGAGTGTTCCTGCTGAGTTTTCTCCTCCTGGAGAGATCCTTGTCACTCCTCCCTCCCTAGAAGCTTTGCCTCAGCACAAACCTCAGACCTCAGAAGGTTTCACCACCCCACTTGTTGCTACTATTACTACTCAGAAAGAAGCATCTGCACATTCAAGTCCCTTAACTCTCTCTTTGTTTTCCCCGTTGTCTCCCTCTCCTTCAAGCAGCTCACTTTCGATATTTCCTCTTCACACTTCTTCTCCTCCAGGCTCTCCACTACCTAATATTCCTATGACTGCTGCCAATCCCCCTCTGAATAGAATGGATGCCATAGTTGTTGCCCGATACACTCCCTTGATCCTACCTCAACCTATGCATCCTCTCCCTACTGGAGACTACTTGAAATACATGCCAAAATTCACTGGCGAAGAAGACGTAACTGCAGAAGAGCACCTGGCTACTTTCTATAGTTATGCAGACAATCTAAACATTGAACATGAAGATGTATGGATGAGAGTCTTTGTCCAAAGCCTGGATGGCAATGTAAGGAAATGGTTTAGAGGATTGGCCCCCGGATCTATTGCTAGGATTGAAGCCCCGGATAGTGTTTTCCTGAGGCAGTGGGGGGATAGAAAAGACTTCATGTATTACATGACAGAGTTCGGGTCTCTGAAGAAAGTGGAAGGAGAATCTGTCTCTGACTTCTCCAAAAGATTCAATAAGATGTATAACAAGATTCCTGCAGAAGTAAAGCTCTCAGAAGCCTCTGCCCAAATTTCCTACGCTGGTGCTTTCGACCCTAATTTCTATCTTTTATTAAGAGAAAGAAGAGCCACCTCCTTGGCCCAAATGCAAGTTGCGGCCATAGAAGTGGAATCCAACATACTAGTAGCTGACAGATTGAGGAGAAAGACTGACGCAGACAGAAGAAAGGGAAAGTCCGAAGCCTCAACTTCTAGCACATTGGTGCCCCACCCTCAGGTGGACGAATTAACCAGGATGGTGAAGTCTCTGTCTGCAAAGATGGAGAGAATGAGGGTGGAAGGGAGGAAAACATACAAAGGCCCCCAAAACGCCGAGAAGGGAGGAGGTTTCAGAAGACCAAATAATTTTGCTCCCTCGAATGTGCAAAAGGAAAGAGGAAGAGACAGAGAAGACCAAAGAATTCAGCCCCCTTTTCAAAACAATTTTGTGGCTGAAAATGAAGAAAGGGAAATAGACAAATTTGAACCTGAAATCCATTGCTTTGGAGATACTCCTCCTTTTCCTCATCTCACCCAATCAGCATATGAGGAGTCTCACATGGATAGTCAACTAAATGAATTAAGCAAGGGAGATAAGGCTGGCGGTGGTCAAGGCAGGTACAACCTGAGGTCCGACAAAAGGATAGCAACACCTGATATTCTTGAGTAGTCCACTAGAATGGAGAAACCTGCTAACAAGGTAGCAGATGACCACAGAGGTAAAAAGTCTCAACCTCCCTCTCCCATTGTGCCACCATCATGTCCCTGAAATAAGAGAAATTCCAAATCTTACATCTTCTTTCAATTTCGAGCATGAAATTCAAAAGATCAGGATCCCTGTGCCCCTCATTGAGCTAATCAAACATGAAGAGTTCAAAAAATGCTTCTTTGAGCTTTTGCAGTCTGAAACCTCATGCCCTCCCACAGGCTCCACAAACCTCCAAGATGAAAAGCCAGCAGTTGTCCTAGGGCCCATGGTAGAAGATAGAGATGACTCATCCCCCCCTTTCTACACGTCCCTGAACATACATGATAAAGTGTTGCACAACTGCTTAATGGATTCAGGGGCCTCTCACAATCTCATGCCCAAAACTATCATGGAAGAGCTTGGGCTAGAAGTCACCAGAGCCTATCATGACCTCTATTCTTTTGACTCCAGGAGGGTGCAATGTTTGGGAGTCATCAAGGACCTGGTAGTTTCTTTGTTTCAGTTGCCCATGAAGAGTATGGTCATGGATATTGTGGTAGCTGATGTTCCCCCCAAGTTTTGCATGCTGTTGTCAAGGTCTTGGATTAAAAGACTCGAAGGGATGTTATAGATGGATCTCACATATGCCACTGTTTCAGTTTTTGGAGGGGAGCACAGGAGGTTGTACAGAGAAGCCCAACTAGCCTATATTGTCAGTGATGAAGTGAACCCCACAAATCACCCCATCTTTGCAATTGACACTAGATTAGGGTCTAGTTTGTTATAGATCACTGAGACTCCTGAGGCCCCTTTACAGATCAGAAAACAACCCATTCTTAATCGGGAGATACCTCCTCCAACCACCTCTGTTTGGAAGATGTTCTTTGATGGAGCTTCCTCCAATGTAGGTGCAGGTGTTGGAGTGGTATTCATATCACCCTGTCAAGAGACCATATCTCTGTCATACAAGCTGGAATTCGAAGTCACCAATAATGTGGCAGAGTATGAAGCTCTTATCCTGGGTATGCGGGCCGCGAAAGAAATGGGAATTAAGGAAATGGTTGTGTTTGGAGATGCAGAATTGATCATCCAGCAGGTCAAAAATGTTTATCAGGCCAAGCATCCTTGGCTCAAGAATTACAGGAACGAGGTATGGGACCTACTGGATAATTTCTTCTTGGTCTTTAATATTTCTTTCATTCCGAGGGAAGAAAATACTTCAGCTGATTCTTTAGCTACCTCAGCTAGTTTGCTCGAAGTTCCTCTGTCGCCTATGGTCATATCTGATGTTGAAATAAGATATAGACCCTCTGTACCGAACAATGTCAAACATTGGAAGGTATTTGAAGATGATTAGGAGATCGAAAAGTTTCTTCAATCCGTTGATGACTTTTCTACGTTGCACATAGATGAAGATCATGACCTAGAAGGGGACCCCCACCCTGGGGTGTTTTTAAATAAAATTGCTAATCATTAGATTATACAACTATCGAGCAATTACATTCTGAAAGGATTAATCCCATTAGAAAGGTTGTTCGATGGAAATGACGTGGCAGTAAAGGGTAGAGTTTCAAGTGATGATGCTGACACAACTGAGTGCAACATAGGCACACCAGAGAAGCCTAAGTTTGTCAAGTTTTCAAGGAGTTTGACCGAGGAGAAGAGGACCAAATATACTGAGTTGCTGAGGGAGTTTGTTGATGTGTTTGCATGGACCTACGAAGACCTCAAGACATATGACACATCTGTCATTGACCACAAGATCCCACTGAAAGAAGAGGCTAAGCCATTCAAGCAGAAGCTGAGACAGATAAATCCCATGTTGCTACCTATCATGGAGAAAGAGGTGAAGAAGCTGTTGGATGCCCAAATCATTGTCCCCCTGAGATATTCTGATTAGGTAGCAAATTTGGTTCCGGTAAGAAAGAAAAGTGGGGAAATCAGACTCTGTGTTGATTTCAGGAACCTAAACAGGAGCTCAAGGAAGGACAATTATCTCCTGCCCAACATGGAACACATATTGCAGAAGGTCACTGGTGCATCTAGAATATCCATGATTGATGGCTTTTCTGGTTACAATCAGATATCAATCATGCCCGAGGACAGGGAAAAAATAGCCTTCACCACTCCTTGGGGCACATTCATGTATGCCAAAATGCCCTTCGGATTGATGAATGCAGGAGCAACATTTTAGCAAGCCATGGACATAGCATTCATCGGAGAGAAGGATAAGTTTGTGGTGATCTACCTAGATGACATAACAGTCTTCTCCAAGACTGATAAAGGGCACCGCTGCCACTTGAAGAAGGTTTTCCTGAAGTGTCGGAGGTATGGCCTATCTTTAAACCCCAAGAAGTCGTTGTTTTTTATGAAGGAGGGGAAGCTATTAGGCCATATATTATTAGCAGAGGGGGTGAGAATTGATCCTGATAGGGTGGAAGCAATTCAGACCCTGTCACTTCCCTGTTCTAAGAAAGAGGTTCAGGAATTTTTGGGGAAGATTAATTTTTTGAGGAGATTTGTCTCAAATTTTACCGAGCTGGTGAAACACTTCGCAACCATGCTCAGAAAGGGAAATGAAGTAAAATGGACCACTGAACCCAAGGAATATTTTGTCCAAATAAAGAAGGCATTGACTGAGGCACCTGTGCTAATCAGCCCCGATTATTCCAAGGATTTTTTGATATTTTCTTTTGCTTCCTGTGATACAGTAGCGACAGTTTTGTTGCAGAAAAATGATCAAGGGCAAGAGCAACCTATTGTCTTCTACAATAGGGAATTAAGAGATACAGAGCTCCGATATGAGATCATGGAGAAGCAGGCCTATGCCCTGGTGAAGGCTCTTAAAACTTTCAGAGTCTATGTCTTGCACTCAAAAATCACTGAATATGTCCCTTCGGCTTCTGTGAAGGACATTCTTATACAGCCTGACATAGACGGAAGAAGAGGTAAGTGGATTGCTAAGATCCTGGAATTTGATCTGGAAATCAACCCCACCAAGCTGATAAAGGGGCAGGGTTTGGCCAAGCTACTGGATGAATCCAATTATAAAGCTTTGTTGATTAATTTCATCAATGAGAAAGCTGAGCCATCCAATGAGCATTTCCAGGGTGCCCTATCACTAGCATCATGCCCCTAGTACAAGGATATCTTGTATTTTTTGCAGGAATTAAAGCCCCCTGATGGATTGGGAAAATGTAAGGCCAGAGCTTTAAATCTCAAAGTGGTCAGATATTGCCTCATTGACCAAGCTTTGTATTGGAAAGACCCTCTGGGGGTGTTACTAAGGTGTCTAGACCCGCAACAAGCCTAGAAGGTTATGCTCGATTTCCATAATGGTCTCTGTGGAGGTCATCATTTTTGGAAGACCACAACTCACAAGATCCTCCGATATGGGTATTACTGGCCCACCTTATTTCCTGATGTCTGCATGGAAATCAGAGCTTGTATCAAATGCCAGAAATTCTCAAGAAAGAAGCAACTCAAATCTCTGCCATTAAAGCCCGTAGTAGTTTCAACACCCTTTCAGCAGTGGGGATTGGACTTCATCGGAGAAATTCATCCTCCCTCAAGTGGCTAGCACAGATGGATCCTGACTGCAACTGACTATTTCACCAAATGGATAGAAGCTGTCCCTATCAGAAGCACTTCTCACAAAGTGATTATCAGCTTCCTAGAAGATATCATAGCTAGATTTGGCTGCCCTAGCAAAATTTTCACTGACAATGCCGCCCGCTTTTGGTTTGAGCCTCTGGTCAAGTTTTGTGAACAGTTCGAGATTTCACTGATTCACTCTACTCCCTATTATCCTCAAGGAAACAGACTGGTAGAGTCCTCCAATAAAAGCCTAATCAAGCTCATCAAGAAGCTACTATAGGACAATAAAAGAGCCTAGGACTCAAAGCTCAAATTTGCTCTTTGGGCTGATCGAGTAACAACAAAGAAGTCCCTAGGTATCTCACCTTTCCAACTTGTTTACGGGATAGAGGCCATTTTCCCTACTCATCTCTCCTTATCAGTGGTGAAATTCCTCCAGGACCTTGAAGGAGAACCTGACCATATGGTCAGAAGGATTCATCAGTTGGTGGAAGTGCAGCAGATCAGAGAGTAGGCCATGAACTGGGCCTACAATCATCAGCAGAAGATCAAGCAGGCCTTCGACAGGAAAAGCAGAAAGAAAGAATTCAAGCAGGGTGATTTGGTGCTCAAATGGGATGCACCCAGGCAAGACAGGGGCAAGCACAGTAAGTTTGATGCCCTCTAGTTTGGGCCTTTCAATATCCTTGAAGTATTTTCAAACAACACTTACAGGTTGCAGGATCTAGAAGGCAAAGAAATTTTTCGCAGCCCAGTGAATGGGAATTTCTTAAAAAAATGTTTTTTATGAGCCACAGTAGGCTCTCTTATTCTTGTAAATATTGTTTTTATTTTCGGCTTAATAAATGACTCCATAGCCCAACAGCAAGGCACTGAATCTGCAAAAGAGTCCTTAGAGCATCACAGGGACGACTCTATCCCCCGTGGAGCCAAATGTTAGCGATATTTCTTGTAAGGGGGTTAGAATGCAAAAGAGTGGGTTAAAAACCCACTTACCATAAGTATCAGACGCGAAATGTGCCTGTGGTAAGCGGCGAGAAAATTCAGATGGTAGAGATTTATGCGCTCGGATCAACGGCGCGCATCCGATTCCAGAGCCCCCCCGCCTTTCTACCTTTAAGCAGAGGGGGGGGGGGGTCCGGAATCGGGGGTACACCTCTTCAACGGCTGAGATCTAAGCACCCAGATCAATGGTGCTCAAGGNGGGGGGGGTCCGGAATCGGGCACGCAGCTTCCCAATGACCAAGATATAAGAGCCCAGATCTATGGCACTCACGTGATCCCATCCTTCTCAGCTGCTCTGTTCTTAACCAACGTGGGTCCCCCCCCTGTTATGCCATCCTCTGAAGCCACCTTTCCCCTGTTGCCATGTGTCATCTGTCCTTATCCACTCTTTAGTCCAGGTGGTCCTCTCCCCGTCTCATCATCCCCTCACCACCTGCCATGTGTCCCACTCCCCTCCACGTCAGCCTCCCACTAAAATGTGCCCATTACGTCTCATCTCCTCCCTCCTCCGTTTATTTCCTTCTGACATGTGTCTCCCCTGTAACCTCTCTCACCCCTCATCACTTCATGTCTCACCCTCATAGCTCTGGCACCACTACTCCCGTCGTGCGCCCCATTCTTCACGCTGGCCTCCACGCCTATTCATCAGGCCGTTCAACTGATCCAGGTGGTAGCATGAAGGGTTGTCCATGTCCCCAAGGTGCCGAGTTGGCCGGACCATCCTCAATCCCAATAAGGAAGTTATTGAAGTAGTCAGTGGTGGTTAGACATCGTTTCTTCCATAATGGGAAAGTCTGGCAACGAATTAAAGGCACGTCGATTCACCCACGGAGCTGTCAGAAGTCTGACTGCGTCCGTCGTTGGTGCATGATTATTCAAAGATTGTGGGCACAGATTGTCAGAAGCCATGCAGATGCAAATTTTTAATGCAACATCTCAGTTTTGTTGCTGTTGTTGGTTTTGAGTATATGTAGGTGTTTTCGCCATTTTTGTATCTATCGATGGTAGAGCGAAGCTCCCGACTATAATGTTTCAATGACCATTCTAGTTCTGGGGTCATGCATCTGTGTTTGAGATTTCTTGTTTTATGACAAACAGTTTTCCTGCTCCATCTCTGTTTTCATCTTATACCAGAGAGTTCATGATCGATTGATTCACATGGGTTGTTACAGTGGTGCCATGATAAAAGATTTGTTGTTGCATTATTGTATTTTTTGGTTTTCTGCATTTGGATGTAAGAGGCCCTTGCCTTTAGATGCATTCTCTCACAGTCTGTTAGGAACCTGATGCTTATAACATACCCCTGCATTCTTCTTATACAAGTCTTCCTCCTACTCACCCTTATTATAACTCACTGTTTGAAGTTTATCTAAGACCTCACTTGCCCATGCATGCCTGGCCTAGTTTCGGAGTTGAGATAATATTGTTCTGAGTTTTCTTCCATTTGATCATCCCTTTATAAACAAATCATGACATTAAACTGATGGGTGTCAGGCTCTTCTCCTGCAAGCAATCCAGGAGTGACTTCTGATGCTAACACTTACCTTTCTTCATTTCTATCAATCTCTGAGTCTTCAGGACACCCTGTTAGACTCTCTGGGTCCAGAAGTCCCTTCAATTTTTTTGTCTTTTTCCAAAATTTTGCCTAGTTTCAGGCCTTCTCGCACTGAACCCCACAGTGGCCTACTAGAACACCTTGAGTTCACACTCTGCCTTTAATTCCATTGCGAGGTTCTCGCACCCTGCTCAAAGGTAGCCTGCAAGAATGCTCCATTCTCGCACTATGTATTATTGATAGCCTGCGAACCCTCTTTTAAAATTTTTGGATTTAAGGTTTTGGTATGCTCAGATGCCCAGATTAGTATAGGTGTCTGAAAAGAACTTCTTGGACCACTGGTTTATGTTTTCTTGACTTCAGATTTTGTGCACGACCAGTCTTTAAAAATCAAAGGCTCTTCCTGTCCATCTTTTTCTCAACTTTCATCTCTTTACTTTTCTTAGCAAGGATATACTCTCTGATTCTGGAATTTGAGTACTTGTTTGGTTAGGAGCCAATGATCAGTTTGAAAGTTGGGATTCTTTGTCTTTCTCATTTGCTCATTATTTGGAAGATCATTGTTCTCATGCAATTGAAAAGACTAGTTTTGTCTGCTTGTCATTTTTGTCTCCATTGAAAGATTGGTTTGGGTTTTGTTTATTTCTTTTTCATTAGTTATTGGTTTTCCTTACTTTCACCACCATGGTGTAGATCCTTTTTGAAAAGTAAAAAACATTTTTCTTTTAACGGTATTTTCGTTTTGAAAATATTGAAAATCAATTGTAGAAATTGTTGAAAAAGAACAAATAGAGAATTGTCATTATTGCGTGATTCGTTGAGATTACATTTTAAAGAAGATTGTGTATCGTAGTTCAAGATTGTTCCGGAACACTTCTCTTTCCCTCCCGTACATAGGATTCATTGAATGAAAATTGATATATTTCATTCCTATCTATGCATTGTTGGGTCAGAGTCTCACACAACATCGGTTTCAGCTCTGTTTCCTTTGAGTAACAACAACCCTTAACAATATTGCGTAATTTTAAAATTTAACTAGTAACTCTTTCCTAGGACTCTATTACACCAACAATTAGCTAGGCTAGTGCTTTGGAATAGGCAGAGGGTTACACTCTCCAAAGCACAAAAATCATAATAGCATCTTCTGTTAAGGAGTGTCAAAATTCCATTTACAACATTCCGTCCTGGGAATCCCTTCTCACACAAGGGTCAAACACGAGGTCGCATTGATATTGGTAGAGTTACTCACCCTGCTTTGTTGATATTGGTGTAGATATTGCACGTATTACGGGGGTCAGTTAGAGGTATACCCACAATGATGAGTGGAAGCCTCTCGAGTTGATTTTGGGTTAGATACCCTGCCCTTGCGTGTGGATCGGACTATCGACTGTCCCCCCCAGGCTTTATTGTTTTCGGTGGTAACCTTAGTGGCCTATCTTTTTAGGGTCTTACACAAGGTGGCTATGAAGGGGCAAGTCTTCACGGTACCTGGAATCGATGTTGACCAAACTCACTCGAGCTCCTTGGAGGGTATACCCACGATTATGTGTGGGAGCTTGCACCAGGGTGTAAGTCCGTTAAGCACGTCATCAACATAACTTTTCCACCCTAGCCCAGCCCCTTCTCGTCTCGTTGTTGCGATGTTGGATTTCATCACCAACTAGTGACTTCGTAATTAGAATGTCTTGTTTGCTTGGTATTGTTTCCTATAGTTTGTTTACTAGCGCATGCTGTTTGTTTACCCAAGTTGACCATAGGACTTTCTTTGTAAGTTTGTAACTCATTCACAATAGACCCTCCACGTCATTCACATAGAATGTAGGGCTTACCTCCAAAAAACCTAGAAGGTTCTCAACCCCTGCCTACAAGGTCACCTGAGGGCTCTCCTCAAGAGAGTGAAGTCCAAGACATCACCACTCCACAAGTGGAAAGAAATGACTCTCTAGAACGTTTCTGAATTACCAATTCTCGAGAGGACTTTCGACTTCACCCCGATTCTGATAGACGTATTATGCGAGTGAATTCTTCCAGAGACTTAGTTGTTGTGTCTTCTAGATCACTGACTGGACCCTTTCCAGGACCTAAGGGCCAAGATCCTTTTTGGTCTGCTGGCATTTTTAGACGAGACCTTTTTGGTGTAGGATCAGGCATTGAAATCACCGTCTCACCTGCATTCCCTGAAACCTCTGACCTAGACACAGTACCTTTTACTACTGTTTATTATTTTCCTAGTACAAAAGTTCCCCGAGATGACCACATCTTGGCCATCCCTACAGAAATGGTCCATTACACATATACTGTGAGTATTCACACCGGGATTACAGTAGCTAGTCAAGCCCCCATCGGTACACCTCTCTCGCCCAGTGTCACCCCGACGCTTCCACCTGGATACCATGCGTTGAATGATTCTATTCCCACTCCTATGCAAACCCTATTCGGAACTCCTGGTGGTCCCTCTTCTTCTAGGCACTCTCCTCTTGGCTTCATTCTGACACTTCCTCAACCCTCTTTCGGAGGACCTTTTTCATCCTCTATCGGGAGCACTAATCCTAGTGGCACTATTCTATCGTTCACACCAAATTATTAGATTCCTGTTGGTGGACAATTTCACCAAGGAAGTTTGACTCAACCCCCCCTTGTAGGGAAAATTCCTATTGGAATGCAAATCCCAATTGAAACACAACGCCCAATTGGAACACAACCCCCGATTGGAGGATAACCCCTACCGACCCCACCCTACGAACAAAACATACCTCCATCCTTGGCCCAATATTGGAACCATCTGATACAACATAATCCTCAATCAACTGGGGGGAAACAACTTCTAGCTACATCCATTATACCCACTAGTATAGGCCAACCATATCCAGGTATGTCCAATCCTATTTGGGGCTCGAATGCTCAAACTCACGTTCCTGTTCAAAGATACAATCCCATGAGCTACTTTCCTCCACAACAACCATCGAGTTTGCCTGGGACTTCACATTATATGCAGACTGCTTATGGTCCCACTGGTTTGCCGACGAGACTCCCTCCCAAAAGCCACCAGTACTCGAATGTGAATAGACAATTACCATTCTTGGCCACTTTGGATCTCCCAGATCTGTCGAGGATTTTAAATAATCCAATCCGTCACTCTCCCCAATGGCCCTCTATACCAGCCAAGCTACCATCTGACATCCATAAATTCGATGGCAAAGCGGGAGAGGACTCAAACAATCACATCATGACTTTTCATCTCTGGTGCTCATCCAACTCCTTGATGTATGACTCTATCCAATTACGTCTTTTTCAAAGAACTCTCACAGGTTCTACTGTGAAGTGGTATATAAAATTACCATGGGGTTTCTTCGCCGACTTCAACACCCTAGCTATGGATTTCCTCACCCACTACCAGTTACCGATCCATTATGAAACAGGGACCGAGATTTTGAGTTCTTTCAAACAAACCAAAGCCACTCATATATCCGATCACATTCATGAGTGGCGACGGAGACGATGTCTCATCAAAATCGAACTTCCCGATTAGTTGCTGGCAGAGTGGTTCACAAAATCATTTGTGAATGACATCACTCATGACATCACCATCAGTGGAGTTGTCACAGAAGAATAGGCCATAAGTCGTGCTCAATATCTTGACCTCATTTACTCACAAACGGGTACTCTTTATGACTTACTCCCTGATGCACCTCGTCCTTCCACTTCCACCACTTCAACTACTCCAACTACCTCTCATGCAACCGACGGTGTGATTGACACTTTCCATGCCCAACCACATTTTGCCTCAAGTATCAACCCCAAACATGCTTGTTCTAATGTTCAAAATTCTCCGTCTCCTACCCCTCCCACCGACAAGACTTCTGAGGTAAATGCAGTTCAATCTACCCCAGCCGGTAAAAACAAATCTCGAAAGGGAAAGGGTAAGAATAAGGAGGACAAAAATACTTCTCAAGTAGAGAGAACCAAAAATCCACCTATTGATGATAGGGATAAGCGCAAACCCCGATACGCTTGTCTTATCTGTGGCGATGATCACTACACGAAGGATTGTCCATGACATGCCGAAGTTACTAAGTTCCTTCAAAGGGCTCCGAAACCACCCACTCCGACCGTTTTGTCCCAACCCTTCCCCTCTCAACAACAGGCTCAATTGGTCATTAATGACCAAATTTCCCCTTCTACTATGTCCTATGTATTGATGTGTACTGGTGATTCAAAGAAGAATGACAATGCACTCACCACTCGAGCCAAAGATTATTCTCCCTCTAAAGAGAAGGTTGATGATCTACCTCCTTCATTGGTACAACCCTCTCCTACGACTCCACCTACCAATGATCCTCTTCATCTTGAACGATCGAGCCTTGACACAGTTCTTCGACCCCCTCCAAAGGGCATCGTTCGGAGATCGACTTTCAATCCTCATGCTTGTGCTGCCCAGAACTACAACATTGTTGAAGATCTGGCCCAAGCACCTTCTGCGATGTCAGCCCTAGAAGTCCTTCAAAGTTGTCCCACACAACGGAAGGCACTGTTGAAATATATCGGTGGAATTGACCCAACAGACACGAGTTTAATATTTTTTGACTTGGAAGATCACATTCCATGGTTACCCCCTTAACTCGCATTCCAAATCCAAGTGATTGTCTCTGACAAAAACATTTGTCGAACCATTATTGACGAGGGTGTCTCGATGTGTGTCATGTCTGTTACCTGCTGGAAAGCCATCGGATCTCCCTCTTTGACTGAATCCCATAACATTCTCAAAGCCTTCAATGGCTCTGGTTTTAAGCCCTATGGTGTTCTTCCTTCATTGCCAATCATGCTAGAAGGCAAAATGGTCCAATTCGAAGTGGAAGTCTTTGACGCTCCTCTCGATTATAATCTTCTGCTTGGCTGTAGCTGGATCAATTCCATGCGCACAATTGTGTCGACTCTTTTTCATGTTGTACGTTTCCCACATCAAGGAAAGGTCATCACCGTCGACCAATTAGCCTTCTTTAACTTGGATACACGTACTGGCAACATACTTTTCATCGACAAAACCCCTCAACCTCCTCAACCACCCTTAGCTGACCACATGTGATCTTATGAGTGCCTAAGGATCCATATATCCTCACCACCATGGCCATGATGCACTCGGTTAACAAGTTATCAATGGCCTCAATCCGCATGACCGGACCCGACATAGGGTTCGGTCTAGAACAATGTCGGGCTGAGATGGTCTCCACCCTATCCTCCCCTAGTAGATGGGGATCAACGGCTAGTACCCTCCCATAGAATAGGAGTCTTGTCAAAAATTAGACGTTCTATGACACAAGGAACGTCTACTGCTCCCCCCTCACCACAAATAACTGTAGATCAGTGCTTCACATCCTAATAAAAAACTAGAGTAGGAAATCCTGCGACCATATTAGAGGACAATTGAAAAACTTGAGCAACCCATAGGCTTCCAAGTGTTTGCATACTTCAGGCTGCTCCCTCATAGCCTCTCTCAAGCGGTCCCAGTCCCACTCTCGCCAGTGAACCGACATCATACTCACCTTTGCTGATCACTTGCATTCACCCAAGAACACCTGATCAACCACATCATACATAAAAATTCATCAACATCACAAAGTCATCCACCCATGAGCCTCCACACAGTGCACAAATTTCCCCTATCTCGTTGCACATCCATGTGCAACTATTCTTCAAACAGTTGTGCAGCTATCGCACTCTCAACCACGCATAGGTGCACATCTATCACTCCTACAAGTGCACATTCAATGCAGGCCTATTTTTCCTACCCACACACCCATTTGCGTGTCTGTCTCCGACACAACCGTACATTATGCATTGGTTTCCTCACCACAACTGCACATTCCTCAGTGCGCCACTATTAGGAAAAAACTTGAACATAATGTGCAAGAAATTGGGTTTTACCCACACACACATGCACGGGTAGTCCCCTTTTTCCCGCACACTAAAGGGGCCCTACCCTTAAAAAACCCCTATATGTCCCTTCATACAACCCCTACCTAACATCTATCAAATTCAAAAATTCATGATGATAAGGCCACTAACTTGTCTCTCGCCACTCCCAGATCGGTAGCCTCACGCTCCCGTAATCTAGAAATCACCTCAAAACTCTCTCACTAGATCAACAATAGTTTCAGGTACAAATGAGGTGGCATTGTGGGCCCACCATCCATATATAGGCTCCTTTTCCCAACTTCCACATTTTGTTACAGGAGCCCAGAGCCTCCTGTTGGCCCTCAACCAAGTTTTGGAGAACATTGGTCATGTTTTGACCATTTTGGGACTTCGACAGGCTAGTTGAAGGTGGAGTGCCCGGGTGAAGTGGAGATCGCGGGATCTCGCCACCTTTTGTGGACCTTTTTTGGTTTTGGGTTTATGTAACGGGTATGGGATGACGGCCCATGGGTTTACCCATGCTTAGGCCCATTTTGTAATGTATAAATAGATAGCTAGGTGATGTAAGAAGTATCGAGTTCTTATTGTCTTTGTGCAAGAACTTGCAGGTTGCTGAGAGCAATCTATGTGATTGTAGTATCTTTTGCTAAGTGAAAGTGTTTTGCAAGAGGCTTTGTGCAGATAGATTGTAAGAAGGCTTTGTGCCTTAACCAAGCTTGGGGAAGGAGGATCTGGCAAGGTGTGCATAGATCTATTGTCCTATGCGGAGTTGGTTTTGATGCTCTATGGATGTAAAAAGATTGACAGAAGATAATAAAGAAGAAAAAGAGTTGGTGGACGTAGCCGCATGCTAGGGGTGAACCACGTATATCTTGTGTTATGGTTGCTTTATGTAATATGTTAATAATGTGATTTATTCTTAGTGCTTTGGTGTCTATGTATGTTAGCTAGATCTATGAATGCTTAGTGCTTGTTAGGACCCATAAATGTCCCTTTTTCACCATCTCTTTTGCTTATTCAACCTTACCTTTTCTATGCTAAATGCCTACCAAGTGTTTGCTAAGACCCTTTTTCCCAAGGTATGCATCATTAATCTTGCTTTTATATTTTATTCACTTTAACATGTTGGATTGGTGGTGTTTCTCATATTTCACCCATGAATATTTAATTAATGGCTCAAATGTGTAGAACAACGAAGTCATAAAGAAAGATCATTGCTGTTACAGCTGTGCGCCAACTCTGCATGATGTTACACGAATACAAACAATGGCACACCTTTTTTGGAAGCTGCTACACCTGCTGTAATAGACGCCCACTGATCCTGGAAGCTATTACACCGAAGGCAACATATGCGCACCAATCCTAAAAGCTGTTACACTCGCTGCAGCAAATGGCCACCAATCCTGAAAACTGAATCCTGAAGAATGATCCTCTGCTGTTAGACGCTTTGGCTCACGTCGATTCTTTCCCCAGATTTGATGAATATGATAGATCTCTTGTATCTTACGAATAGCTTGAGAATCTGGGATTCTCAAGGCTATTCTGAGTCCATTTTGAACTAAATGACTCTGTCTTTAAATAACATAGCTTTTGTAATCATCGGGGGGGATTAGCTATGGAATTGTGAAGTAAAGTGAAGCAACTTGTAATTTGACAATTTTGGCGATTTTAATAAAGAAGGCCACTTGAGTTTCTCCAACCTACTGTGATCTCTTAGAGTGGATTCAGTGAGAAGGAAAGGACCCACCTTCCTGACAGACTTCCCTCTGTTATGTTGTTTTATATTAGTTACTTCTATTTGTGTGAATAATTAGTTTAGCATTCTTAGAGCATAATTACTATTACAGTTCAGTACCTTTTTGTGAAATGTAAATTTGTGTGTCTCATGAGAATCAGAAGTCAAGTGTTGTATACTACTGGAGAATTGTCTTTCTGCACTAGATAAAACTTTGCTTTCAAACAATAAGTAATTAGAAGTGTGAATTTACTTCCTGCAACTAAAGTAGATTTCCTTTCTACAATTAGCATAGACTTCCTTTCTGCAAGAATAAAATAGATAATCCAGGATTCTTATACATTAATAAATCTAGATTTCAATTAAGCAAGCTTGATTCCAATCATACAAAAGTAGATTAGAACTCCAGTTGTGTCGGCAACTTGTTTTCAGTTTTCCAAAACTCAGTTTTCTTTCAATACTGCAACTTGATTAATGTTTTCTTTCATCAATCTAGCATAGACTGTGCATAATTATCTTACAATAACAAAACTTCCCTGGGTTTGATAATTTATATTGAACACCTTAATTATCTATTTACTTAGACAATTAAAGTGCCCAACATTTTGGCACCATTGTCGGGGAAGATAATTATAGATTTTTGTAAGCACATTAGTTTTATTTCTTAGGAATGAATAGTCTGCATGAATCGAGGAACGCGAGGACGTATCCACCAAAATACTAAACCTACAGGTACCATAGGACATGGAGGAAGGGATCCTACACTGGGAAGGCAAACTTTTGTTGATGAGATTATAGCCAGAGCAGACTCTTCTTCAAGATCTATCTTTCGTCCTTCAAACCCCCCAAGGAGACGTATTCCTTAGTCATCAGAACTGCTCCATATTGAAACATCATTTTCATCAGGGGCTGAAGCTGAAGGTTTGTCACCAGCAAACCAACAAGCAACATTGGAGAATATTGAAGAACAAGGAAGTGTAGCTCGGCCAAGAGACAAACCTGAAGAAGTTGTTTATCAGATCAACGGACATATACTCACTAAAGAGGAGTGGGACGCATACTTTATTCAGTGGAGAGAGAGAGAGCATCCATGGAAAATCAAGGAGATAATGAGGAATATTTCAACCGAGAGGAGCCACAAAACAACAAAGATCAGGTAAATGATGAAAATACTATCTCCACTCTGGTCTTTCCTATTTCTGATGTTCCCACATGAGGGATGGCTCCTATGAAAAACACACCTTTCTCAGCTCTGCCAAATTTTCATGGATTGTCTACTGAGGATCCATATGAGTTTCTGTTTGAATTTGATATTATGTGTAGAAGCTATGACTACACTACCACTGCATAGAAGCTTAAACTGTTTCTAGCTACATTGAAGGGTAATTGTAATGATCCCAAGCCAAATTCTTTCTTGGAATCACTAACTACTACTAATTTATTGAGTTATTAAGTGCATACAAGATTCATCAACACATGGAGATCACAATATATTCAAGATGTAGAAGCACACGCAAAGATCTGACCTTT
>ML796227.1:76056-120107 GCA_009831015.1 Picea engelmannii
GCCTCCATCTCTCTCATGGGGTTAAGCTGCAGGTAAGTATCCAACTTCTGCACCCATGCTTGTGCTGTCATCTTAGCCGTACCATCAAAGTATGGAATCTCTATCTTCCTTGCCCTTCGCTCAAACTCAAAGCTGCCCCTATGCTTCATCCTAGGCTAGTTTCTGAATCTGAGTTGACAATAATGGTCTAGGGACATCTGTCTTTGAACTTTCATATCCAAGCTATAGTATTCCCTGGTACTCTTGGCTAATTGTTCCACAAAATCTTCAACCTGTTCATGCTGCCCTTGCTCATCTGTGAATGTGGGCATGTATGGTCTAGGGTTAGCTCTACTACCTGAGTGTTGGCCTAGTGGTTCATCCATGAACACTGGCACATATGGCCTATGATTGGTCTTGCTACCCATCTGCCCATGGAATGTGCTACCTCCAAGACTTCCTTCGGATCCCAGTGCTTTCTCTAGGTTATATCTGACTTCCTCATGGGTTCCACCAGACCCTCCAGCCTCCTTATTCCCATACTTATCAGGATCTTTGCCTCGATGGGTTACTTGCATCAGAAGGTCAGTTATCCTAGTTTGGTTCTCGTTCATTTTCTGTAGATTCTCATCAACTTTCTTCAAGGTTTCAGATATTTTGGCCTGTCCCCTTCTGTTGGTTTCCTAATACTTATTCAATTGCCGGACCAATGTGCTTCCTGTGCGGTTCATGTTTTGCTGGAACTTACCAAATTTGGCTACTAAGAGAGCCAAGCCCTGAGGCTCATGGCCGTCTCCTAACCCTTCCATTTCTACCTCTATTACACTGTTTTTTTTCTTCCTCGGACCCATAACAATTCCCCTGTACTTCTGCATGCACCGATCTCTCCACAGGTTTGGAGGATTGAGGCTCTGATACCACTGTAACGATCCTAAGCCAAATTCTTTCTTGGAATCACTAACTACTACTAATTTATTGAGTTATTAAGTGCATACAAGATTCATCAACACATGGAGATCACAATATATTCAAGATGTAGAAGCACAGGCAAAGATATGACCTTTTTATTATGAGCAATGTAAGATCAATACAATAGATGGATGATCTGGCATATACCTCAGATGGTCGTACAAGCAATACATATGAGCTACTACAAAATGCTCCCGACAATACAAAATAAGCCTCCAAAGGTTGGATACACAATGAATATTAAATCAAGCAGATCTGAGCCGTACTAATGCTCAACCTCCAAGCTGGAAAGTGCCACGTCCTGCTAGAATGTTGAAGCCCTGAATAATTCTTCCCTGCTACAAAAAGTGTCCAATCATCCCGAGAAGTATACCAAATGATATATCGGGCAACTGTAAGGAAAACCCAGATGTCCAAATTCCCAAATCCACTCTCAAACCCCGTAGATCTAAATTCCCCACTGAATGGTGTGCCCCACTGGATGACTAAAACCCTAGATGGTTCGACCCTGATGAAGGAGGCCTCCAAATGCTCTGAAACTATCCAAGAATATAGATTGGGCTATGAGAATCCCATGGGAGAAGTTTCGGACTCAGATCTCAAGCAGATCTCCCTAGATCTGAGTTTTACTGAATCACAGGACGTCCCCTATGGCTCCATGACATCCCAATCTGTAGACAAATGTAGAATGATGATAACCCTCTAGAAGATCCCTCAAAACGATGGTCTAACCCCTACAAACAAAACCCAACTGTCGGAATGGCCCCAGGCCCTCAGGATAAGCTGGATCGAACCTCCCTCGATAAGATGGCCCTGAGACTAGAATGGTGTGGAGGAGTCTTTCATCCCCAAGACCAAGCTGTGGAACAAGGTGAGTGGATATTTCACCACTGAGTTTCTCACAAGGGTTTGTACAAAAAAACCCCCAAACTGAATGCTCAAGATCAATAGCAAATGCTAATCCAAAACCAGAATGAATAATAGGTGCACCCCAACCTCTTACTTATACTTTTCCGTCTAATTCTCTGTTGAGTTAGGTTAATTCCCAGGGTTAATCTTCTATTCTTCTATTGAGTTATATTTTACTCCTTTATCCTTTTCCTTTCTTAAGTCAACTTAAAAATATAACTTTTAACTTCTTGACTTTTTCCCCCCTCAGTGTGAGACTATGACCTAGTGGGGTGCCCAGGCCACTGAGTCTCCTCATCGGAATCAGGGGAAAAACCATCTGTTGATACAGAATAAATTGACCAACCTATTATATAATTAGCAGACCCCCCATTCCTTTAAAGACTGGAAATTACCAAACCTGTGGAATTACCATCCTTCAATCTCTTAGGAGAATTGCAAAATCTACATGTTAACATTCCACTATTGCATGTGATTAGAGATGTCCCCATTTATGCCAAGAGTGTGAGAGATCTCTGTGTCAAAAGACCTAGAAGAAAACCTAGGGACCCCCTCATAGTTCATGTAGTGGGGGATTTGTCTGAACTAATGCTAGGCAAAAACCCACCTATTAAATATAGTGACCCAGGAAACCCCATAGTCACTGTTAAAATTAGGCAAACATTTATTCCTGGGGTGTTAGATGACTTAGGGGTATCAATTAACATTATTCCAATTGAGACAACACAATTGCTACAACTCAGAACCTAAGTCCAACCTACTCCTACTGTTTTGGAATTAGGTGATTGTTCTACCATCAGACCAGAAGGAGTAATCGATGATCTAGACATTTCAGTTGACTCATGGAAATATCCTGCTGATTTTGCCATATTGCAACCTAAAACCCATCTAGGAGGCCACCCTCTAATTCTAGGAAGACCATGGTTAGCTAAAATGGATGCCTTCATTGGTTTTTGATCTGGTTCAATGACCATCTCTGATGGTTATGACACCAATAAACTTACCCTTTACCTCTCATGCTATACCTAGTGAGGAACCCAAAAATTCTTTATGGATGGACATTGACGATGAAAGTGCCCTGCCTGTGTTAACCATAAGAAAAGACCTAAGTTTCAAAGATGAGACAAAGGATGAGTTAATCAACTTATTTATCTATGACTCCTCTGTTGCTACATAGAAGACGCAACATCTTTTGATTATAATTTTCGACCCAATTGACAAGGAAGAGATGAGCTCAGGAATGTTCTTTGAAACTGCTAAAAATCAAGTTCATTTAGCTATAACAGAAAATACTGTAACAACAAATGATGTAACAACAAATACTAAAACAAAAACAATTGAATTATTTCCTAAAGTAAGTTCTAAGAGTATCACTGTAGAAATCGAATCTGGAAAGACCCTAAACATCAATCTCGATTTATCTTCTGTTGACACTCGTTGATTGATGAAATTACTGATTGAACATAAGGAATCATTTTCCTGGGATTACATGGATATGAAATGAATCGCCTATGAACTATGCACCCACCATATATACATCAAGGAAGAATTCTGACGCATTTGTCAACCCCAAAGGAGGATGAACCCTAATCTTAAGGAAATTGTTAAAGAGTGGGTTTAACCTTTGGTTATCGTACCTAAAAAGAATGGTAAGTGGAGAGTGTGTGTGGACTATAGAGGCTTAAATAAGGCCACACAGAAGGATCATTTCCCTCTTTCATTTATTGATCAGGTTCTAGACAACCTAGCTGGGAAAAAGTTTTTCTCTTTCCTAGATGGATTTAGTGGCTATCACCAGATAAAGATTGCTCCACAGGACCAAGATAAGACCACCTTTACCAGCCCTTGGGGTACCTTTGCCTACAAGGTTCTTCCATTTGGCATGTGTAATGCACCAGCCACATTTCAGAGAGTTATGATTGATATTTTCTCTGATATGGTCAATGACTGTATGGAAATATTCATGGATGAATTTACACCTTATGGTACTGATTTCGATGAATCTTTGTCTAATCTGGAAAAAGTACTCAAAATATGTATACAGTCTCATCTTTCTTTAAGTACAGAAAAGTGCCATATGATGATTAGAAAGGGTGTAGTGCTGGGACACTTCATTTCTTATGCAGGAATTCAGGCAGACCCAGCCAAAATCAAGGTAATTTTGGACATTCCAACTCCATCCACTCAGAAAGAGGTAAGAAGCTTTTTAGGGCATGCTGGATATTACAGGAGATTCATTAAAAAAATTTCCAAACTTTCCTCTCCCTTGTTTTTCTTATTAACAAAGGATGTTGACTTTCATTGGACTGACAATTGCGATTTGGCTTTTGCAGATCTGAAACAAAAATTATCCACAACTCTCATTTTGAGAGGGCCCAATTAGGCTCTTCCTTTTCACATTTCTTCAGATGCCTCAGACACTGCAATTGGTGCAGTACTAGGGAAACATGAGGACAAATATCCCTATGCTATCTACTATATCAGCAAGAACATGTCTCCTGCTGAGTTGAATTATACAATTACTGAAAGAGAATTCTTGGTAGTAATTTATGCAATCAATAAATTTAGGCATTATGTCACTGGTTATCCTAGTTTTATTCATACTGATCATACAACAATTAAATATTTGATGAATAAACCTATTACTAATGCCCGAGTGACAATATGGTTGTTACTGTTACAAGAATTTGACGTCACTATAGTATATAGACCAGGAAAAGAAAATGTGGTTGCTGATTTTCTCTCAAGATTACATGTAAACAATTATAATTCACCTGTAGATAATTCCTTTCCAGATGAACATTTTTTTGTAGTATCTGTTCACTCACCTTGGTATGCAGACATTGCTAATTATTTGGTTACAGGGAAGGTACCTCAACATCTATCTCCTCGAGAAAGAAGGAAGATTATTCAGAAGAGTGCTCAGTATAGTTGGATAGGGGGATATCTTTTCTACATAGGCCTAAATCAAGAAATTAGAAGATGTGTGAGAGATGATGAAGTTTATGATCTGCTTAAAGCTTTCCATGATGGCCCTTGTGGGGGACATTTTGCTGATAAAAGGACTGGGCATAAAATTTTGAGGATGGGTTATTTTTGTCCCAAAATTTTTCAATATGCAAAAAGTATGTCCAAGCCTGTGACAATTGCCAACGAATGGGTTAGCCAAATCATAGGGATGAGATGCCTCTCCAGCCTCAAGTAGTGTTAGAGCCTTTTGAGAGATGGGCCATGGATTTTGTAGGGCCTATTAACCAACCTTCTAATCAAAAAGTCCATATATTGCTCTATACAGATTACATGACCAAGTGGGTTGAGGCAAAAGCACTCATAAGGGCCTCAGAAGAAGCTGTTTTAGCATTCTTTCTTGAATACATCTTTGTTAGGTTTGGAGTTCCCAGAGAATTAGTAACTGATGGGGGACCCCCTTTCACATCCCATAAATTTGAAATCCTACTCAGTAAATATCATGTTTTACATAGAACAACTTCTCCATATCATCCACAAGGTAATGGCTAGGTGGAAAGTACCAATAGAGTAATAGAAGATATTCTTACTAAAATAGTGAGGGAACATCAGAGGGATTGGTCTGATAGATTGCATGAAGCTCTATGGGCTTATCAAACAACTTAGAGGAATACAACTGGTTTTTCTCCTTATGAATTGGTATATGGGAAGAGTCCTGTTTCTCCTATTGAGTTTGAAATCAAAACCCTAAGAACTGCATCAACAGTCAATCTAGACTTGACTGTAGCACAGAAGGCTAGACTGCAACAACTCAATGAGCTTGATGAAAAGAGGTTGGACACTATTCATCAAACCACAGTAATTCAATAATAGAGAACAATATGGCACGTCCAAGTCATCAAAAAGAAACTATTCCAAAAAGGAGATTGGGCTTTGTTGTACGATTCACGCTTCAAAGAATTTCAAGGTAAGATGCGTACACGATGGCTTTGACCTTATGAGGTAGATACTATTTTTCCCAATGGGACAGTCAGGTTGATCACTATTGATGGATCCAATAAACAGTTACATGCAAATGGTCATCGCTTGCGTCTGTATCAATGTCCACTGTCCAAAGTAGAATTCAAATCTCGATGTACAACTGATACAGGTTATCAATTCTTAAAAGGAAAGGAGCTTTCTCTTTCCCCCTCTGAGCCTTAGGACTTATTTTGTGAACACCTTGTATATAAATAAACTCTGCAAATTTGAATTTCTCTGTTTAAAATTTTTATGTTTCTTTGCTATGCTAATAAATTTAGCCTAGAAGGGTATCAGGCAGTTACTTGTGTGTAGGTGGATTGATGAACAACAAGATTAAGTACAACGAAAGTTCTCAAATGATTAGTTTATGGAAGTTGAAAGACTTCCTAAAAACTAAGTCGTACTATGTTCAACCTGGTTTTCACGCTGTTACATGCATTTGGTTGATTTACATGTTGTTACACCATCTGCGTGATTATTTCAACTCACATGATGTTACACTCTTTTGGCCGATTTACATGCTATTACACCATCTGCCCGATTATTTCGAATCACATGCTGTTACACTCTTTTGGCCGCTTTTCATGCTGCTACACCTAATTTCACCATCTAACCAAAATACCTGCTGATACACCTACCACTATGTTCCTTTCTCACTATTTTTTCACGTTTCCACCACTTTTTCATGCTGATACTCCATCAATATTTTCAGCTCTGCTATCTTTCCAAGCCGAAACACTACTATTTTGTCATTTTCTCTACTATTTTTTTTCACACTCTCTCTGACAGAAAAGGTTGCTTCATCATTTTGTGATTTTATAGCCACTGATTTCTAGTGGATTGACCAACGAAGGGATTCCACACCTGCTCCACTTTTCATTTCATAATTTCTCATGTTCCAGAGCCATCTCTCACCATGACAGCTATTTCACATGGATCAGATGGCGGCTGGACATTGTAGTTACTCCGACAGATTAGCTCGTGTGGTAAGTTATGAGGTACGCTTAGTAATCCAACATGTCCAAGTGATGTTGATGTGAAAGCAAGTCCTAATGCTTATTTACCAGTTTTCCTATATTTGTTTCACCATAAGCCAATCAAATTAGTTGGGGGGGGGGGGAAGACATCCACGCCGACATAATTTCAAAATATCATGTTATAAACACCTCCACCACCTTTTCAAACCACGCTTATTTGTGCTGAAACACTGTGTTTTATATGCAATCCTCGGTCGAACTTGCTATGACTCTGGTGAGGTGATAGTTTCTCCTCCCTTGGGACTGTTAAGTATCACAACCATGTCATGGGAGGATCAACTGTGAGATATGAGCCGAAAAATCTGGATTCGTTGCTGCTACACCCCAATGTTTACCAAATTTTTCTGCAGGCCAGATGGATTCCTTATTTCAAGAAGTTGTAGAGGTTTAATGAAGCAGAGGTGTTGGAGTTCAGTCAGAATATTACAGAAGGGTATTCCATAGTGAACGAGGTGAGAATTCTAGTGACAGAGGAATCTGTGGTTTCCGTTATAGGGTTTTCCAGAATAGGAACAAGATGGTTTAGCATAAAAACACATCTCCCCAAAGAAGAGTAGGATTATCTAGTGAACGATGAGTGGGTGAAGCCCAAGGGTCGAGGTGTCGATGTAAATTCCTTACCAGCACCATGGGGGAAAGTTATCGAATTCATAAAAAGGTACATTACCTGCAAAGGGCGATACCAAGTTTAATTTTATGATTTTATCATACTATCCCATTTGAGACATCAGAAATTAATCAACATACCTTATTATATTCTTCAATCTTTACATAACATGGCTCAGTTTATCAAACTATCCAAGCACCCCATGAATTGTCTTTCCAATCATAGACTCATCGACTTATTGATTCATAGAGGAATGGGACTTCCTCAATACCCATTCCCTGAAGTTCATGTGCCTACTGCCATAGCCAACCCTAAACAACCCATTTTTGTGCCTGCTGTTACAGCCAACCCAGACCAGTCAACCAAAACACCTGCTGTTACAGTCGACCCAGGAAAATCCACTCCCGTGTCTTCAACTGCACCAATAGTTAAAACCTCGACTGAAATTCCCTATAACACCACTCTGAATACCAAAAGAAAAATCAAAAGCACCTCCCACACAACACAAAAATGCCTCGACAATGTTCAGTCAGACCAGCCAAACCCTATTGCTACAGAGGTAATTGAGCCTCACGAGCCTCAGCACTTGGTCACAACAGAGGTTGTCATAGAGCTCGCTCCTTTGCCTAAAGCTAAGAAAAGGGAAACGATTGCTCCTATTTCTACCTTACCGAGGAAGCAAACTTGCTTAGAAAAGTCCATTGCCACAGAAGTTCAGGCCCCAATTGTACCTGACAGCATGACAACTATTTCTACTATCGAGCCAACAACACCTCAGAACCCTTCTATCACTGCCACAACCATTCAAACCCCTACTGTCACTATCACTTAATTGCCTCAGAAAATAAGATGTCAAACCAGAAGAAAATCTCAGAGGGGCATAAACAGAGTTGCACTGGATGCTGCTACAGAGTGCCCTGATATTGTGCATACTCATACCCTAACTGATTTTATGGAGGTACGAATTCCAGGTTTCGCCTTATGCCAAGAATTTCAAGATACTATTTTATCATTATAGGAGGAACGTACATGAGTTACAACAAAATCATCGGCTCTGCTTGATGATTCTGTGCATCACTCGATGAATGATGAAGTACAGATTATATCAGACCCCAACAGTCTTGAATTTCGTACGTGTATGATTGTTGAAGAACACTCTCCTTCTCCTTGTGAGATTGTTGCATAACACCCTCCTTCTCCTTATGAGCTTGCTGAAGAACACCCTCCTTCTCCTACAACAACCAAATAAAAAGACCCTGTCTTTTTCTCTACTTTACCTAGGAGGAGAACTCGGTCAGCAAGGTCTACTGAAGCAGCAAGTGGATGGATGGATATGGAACTAGCGATCCCTATTCTTCATCCATTATCCTCCATTGTTAAAGAGAACACCACACAAGAACTAGTCCCCCTAAATAACATGGCTGTTACACAGGAAACAACTGGCTAGGAAGAGACTGTTCCACATGATACAACCATCCCAAACTCAACTGTTACACAAGAACCAATAGCCCAGGAAAAAACTATTCCACAGGAACTAGTCAGGCCAGAATCAACTGTTTCACAGGGTCAAGTCATAGGTGTATCTAGCACACGAGAACCAGTTACACAAGCCAGTGAGGATGTGTCACTTACTCATCTTTTTTCTCAAATTGAGAAAAAGATCAAGGATACTGAAAACTACAGGATTATTGAGCTATTAAGGGAAAATGATAGCCTCAAAACAGAATTGGCTTCCTTAAAGGAAGAATTACAGGTTTCTCATCAGAAGAATCCAGAGGGGATAACCTTAGACATATTATCACTCACAAAAGCTGTTATGGACCAACATAGTGAACTCATGTGCTCTGAGTGTGGTAATCTCTATTTTCAGGAAGGGTATAAAGTTGTTAACGTTCCAATCACTGGTCAACCTGAAGAATCAGTCAATCTCTCAGTCAAAACAGAATCTAACCTTACTGTCCCACAAGAACCAGTAAGGAAAAGGAGATCTCAATGTAATAGAGTAGTTGCTGGTTCACCAGCAGCTCAAACACAAGAACCTCTGTTACAAAATTAAAAATTATTATGTTCTAAGAGGAAAGGCAAGAAGGACAAATTTTTGAGATAACAAATATTGGGGGTTCACACAGTTTTCCATACTGGTACTTGGTGATTTGTCTTAGCAATTTTTCACTGGAGGAGTCACCTCCTCAACTCAGACTCAGAGTAAGGCTTGAATGTGGTTTGCATGAGGACATGCAATGCTTTCAGTTGGGGGGAATGTTAGGACCCATAAATGTCCCTTTTTCACCATCTCTTTTTCTTATTCAACCTTACATTTTCTATGCTAAATGCCTACCAAGTGTTTGCTACGACTCTTTTTCCCAAGGTATGCATCATTAATATTTCTTTTATATTTTATTCACTTTAACATGTTAGATTGGTGGTGTTTCTCATATTTCACCCATGAATATTCAATTAATGACTCAAATGTGTAGAACAACCAAGTCATAAAGAAAGATCATTGCTGTTACACAAGGCTGTTACAACTGTGCGCCAACTCTGCGTGCTGTTACATGACTAGAAACAATGGCACACCTTTTTTGGAAGCTGCTACACCTGCTGCAATAGACACCCACTGATCCTGGAAGCTGTTACACCGACTGCAACATATGTGCACCAATCCTAAAAGATGTTATACTCGTTGCAACAGATGGCCACCGATCCTGAAATCTGAATCCTGAAGAATGATCCTCTGTTGTTACACTTTTTGGCTCACATCGATTCTTTCCCCAGATTTGATGAATATGACATATATCTTGTATCTTACGAACAGCTTGAGAATCTGGGATTCTCAAGGCTGTTCTGAGTCCATTTTGAACTAAATGACTCTGTATTTAAATAACAGATTTTTGTAATCATTAGGGGGGATTAGTTGTGGAATTGTGAAGTAAAGTGAAGCAACTTGTAATTTGACAATTTTGGCGATTTTAATAAAGAAGGTGACTTGAGTTTCTCCAACCTACTGTGATCTCTTGGAGTGGATTCAGTGAGAAGGAAAGGGACCACCTTCCTCATATACTCCCCTATGTTCTGCTGTTTTAGATTAGTTACTTCAATTTGTGTGAATAATTTGTTTAGAATTCTTAGAGAATAATTGATGTTATAGTTCAGTCCCTTTCTGTCAAATGCGTATCAGTGTGTCTCATGAGAATAAGAATTCAAGCATTGTATACTGCTGGAGAATTGTCTTTCTACACTAGATAAAACTTTGCTTTCAAACAATAAGTAATTAGAAGTGTGAATTTACTTCCTGCAACTAATGTAGATTTCCTTTCTGCAATTAGCACATACTTCCTTTCTGCAAGAATAAAATAGAAAATCAGAATAAAATAGATAATCCAGGATTCTTATACATTCATCAATCTAGATTTCAAGTAAGCAAGCTTGATTCCAATCCTGCAAAAGTAGATTAGAACTCCAACTGTGTCGGCAACTTGTGTTCAGTTTTCTGAAACTCTGTTTTCTTTCAATACTGCAACTCGATTAATGTTTTCTTTCATCAATCTAGCATAGACTGTGCACAATTATCTTACAATAACAAAACTTCCCTGGTTTTGACAATTTATATTGAACACCTTAATTATCTATTTACTTAGACAATTGAAGTGCCCAATAGTGCTCTATTTATGTGAATGAATGCTATATCTAATCTATTTATATGTGCTAAGTGCTTGGATATGGTAGATTTGGTTGAATACTGCGCTGCTCTATAATTAGGGTTTATTCTGTGATGTGAATGGAAACCTAGGTCTAATGCATGTTATTGACTAAGTGTTGTTTTAAGGTGTTGTAATCACAGATCCATGTCTCGGCTAGGTTGTAGACACTTGAGTCCTACAACCACCCCTGCCTCTACCTTAGGTGAGACTTCATCTGCTTCACAGGTGTTGCCGAAAGGGTCGGTAGTTAGGGTTTTGTTGGTGTGCTGCTGAAGCATTGAACCCTGGGTCTGCCCCTGTGCCAAAAAATAGTTCTGTTGACGGAACATGAAACTGTGATTGTTGGGAACTGACGAAAAGAGAAATCTCTGTGCGTAGATCTACTGCTTTAGTGCACAATACTTTGTTTGATTTTTGAAGCTCTGTGCTAAGAAAGGAACTAGATCTGAAGAAAAGAGGTAAGATCTTGAAGCTTTGTGCTCTAAGAAAGGTAAGATAAGTGAAAAGTTTTACTTCGAAAGTATAAATCTAGGTATATTTGATTTATTTTGTCCTAGTCTGAAAAATAGGGCACAGATAGAAGAGAGCAGACATGATATAAATAGATCTGATAGAAATAGTGAAAGATATGTTATTCCTATGCATAGAAAGAATTGTTGGAATAATAAGTGGATGCAAGATCCTAGAAAGAATTTGTTGCAGGTACATCACTGTGATCCCAGTGCATAGTACAGGAAAGGTTGGGGATCATTTAAATAAAAGAGAGGACAGACTCTTTGTTATAGTTGCAGAAGATCGGGACATCTTGCTAAGGAATTCCTTGGTAGAGGTCCAATTTTCCTTTGTTGTAAAGCTGTGGATCATGAAGTTTTGGATTTCCCTAGAATGATTGCTAAAGTCGAGAAGATGAATATGAACCAAGAAAACCATGAGAAAATTCAAGAGACTAAGAATATTCTATAGAACCAGAAAGAATCAGAGACTATATTATTGCAGATAAAAGAAACAATGAATGAGAATAAAGATGACAATTTATCAGAGAACATGAAAGAGAAAGAGAAAATAGAAGTAAGAATAGGAGACTTCGACATAGACTGTACTTTGGATGAAGAAACACATGTGAATATTATGATAGAAAGAAGTTGGGAAATCTTAGGAAATTCTGCTATGGTTCCTTCATTGGGAGGAATAGGATTGTTTAAAGGAAAGCTGATAATCCTATGTGGAAGACTTACTCATGTACCTATGATTTCTCATGGAACATCGACAGAAGAAGACTTTGAGATTATTAAGTTTGTTGAGAACACCGCCCCATTTCCACTTTTGTTAGGAAAGACTTGGATTGAGAAAGATCAAATCCGAAGGAAAGAAGAAGAGAAAGCTATAGAACAGAAAAAGAAGGAATTAAAGGATTTCATGACTAGGAGAATAGTGCGACTACTAGAAGAATAAGAGGACAAGTCGAAGCAACTCAGGGCCAGCGACCTGGTTGTCAAAGTTGAAAGAATGCAAGAAGACTTAAAGAACCTATCCATGAAGGAGAGTAGAGCATCTACTCCAGAAATAATGAAAGAAGAAGTAAATCCCTCAAACCCTGTGAAGGAAATTCAGTAGCGTGAAGCAACTATGCTAAGAGGAGATAAGAATAATAATGGAAAGAGGAATCAAGAGACACACATCATAGGAAAGAAAGCTAGGAAGCTTACTAAGAAGAAAGTAAATCTAGAAAAATTGCAGGAGGTTCCAAAGAGGACTCCGCAAAAGGAAGAATTACAGAACTCGAACCTCGCCGGAATGTCAGAACAACGCAAAATGGAACTTTTGTAGAGAAATATGACCGTTGGAGGTGTCCTGACTGTTAGAATGACACTCCAGAATGACTAGAAACACAGTTATTTCTAAAATGATCACCCTTGGACCGTTGGGACTGCTCCGTAACAGTTGGAATCACATTGATTAAGGAATTGCTGCCCGTTGAAGGAGTCCATTACTCCGTTGTCTATTTAGTCCGTCACATATCCCACCAAGGACACTTTTGCAAATTTTGATTATCAGAGCCCCTAGAGAATTAGTTGCTTTCATGCAGTCCTTATTATAACCTTGCCGTAGCCCCAATTTCCTTGACTGTTGTCCACCGACCCAAGATATATGACCTTGAGCGTGTATGTCTGAAGAACTTAGTGTAGTAGAGGAGTTTGTGAAGGAGATCCTGATTGAACTCATGGATCAGAAGGTCATGTCCTTAGGATTACAGGCTTCATCGAAGTGAGGAATGCAAGCATCACCATCAACTTATCGTGGATCTGGACCATCTTGAACTGCAGCTGATAAGAGAAGAAAACATCATGATGAATTAGCGAATGCGAAGATCATTCCATCCATCCTTCCCGACTACATCCCATCTCTGGCTGGCGCGGTGAGTCATGATAGTGTCCCAAGGGACTTCGACTATACATTGATCATGACGTACCTCACAAAGGGGATACACGCAGTTAAACCCCAACTGGAAAGGATTATGACTTTCAAGGTCAACAACTTCAACTTGGGAGACCGAAAGAACTTTAGCATGCTCTCACCATACAAATATTTTACCAGGACAAAGGGGAATAAGTTGAATATCATCCCCTAGCCCTGGACCATGGGCATTAAAAGGTCCACGATCCTCAATGTGATGAAGATAACACACTTTGGAAGACATCATGAGGTTAACATGTGCGTTAAGATCCTGTTGTCGTGATTCCATGGAGGTTGCCTATGGTTGGATAAGCGTATCATAGTAGATCCAGCATTGATCCACTCGATCACTGGGTTGAGAATGCAAGGACCAGACCCACAAGAATTTTATCCAGGGAAGGATGTAGATCGCACCCTAGCACATAAAATCAAAGACACTTATGGCTACATTGAAAAAGGGAAGAGGGGATACAAGGTAGCCTCCATCGAGGATGGTACAATGCACCGATCTTTCCATTCAATAGCTGGTAAGGTCATCAAGAAGAATAGGCCAATGCAAGTCACGGGGTTCATCGTCGACCTCACAGGAAAGTGCGTTGAGGGACTACAAATGAATTGGGCGAGCTATCTCATCCACTGGTTAGAAAAAGACTGCCGTGAAGCTCAAGACTTGGGCTATGAGTTTCATTTCAGTTGGCTATTGATTCTCATCACCTTCATTTCTTAGGAGATGCCGAAAGGAGTGACCTTCCCTGAAATTAAGCCATTTGAACCACTGGCTGTGAAGTTCACTATGCTCTGGTATTCGAGTGACATGGAGAAA
This sequence comes from Picea engelmannii, assembly GCA_009831015.1. Lineage (NCBI taxonomy): Eukaryota > Viridiplantae > Streptophyta > Pinopsida > Pinales > Pinaceae > Picea > Picea engelmannii. The sequence continues at coordinate 90,526 of ML796227.1, forward strand.
CAATGGCAGTAAAATGTGGTGTTCCACACGTATTACTTACAGCTGAAGAGAGCCATTAAGTCCTCCCCCTGCATGACCCCGACTACTCTACATCGGTTTAGGCCATTTGCGAAGTTCTGCGCAGATAGGCATTTTATATATATCACTGTGCATATAGACAAACATAAAGAAGAGCTCCAGTCTTATTATAAACTCACTGAGGAAGATATGGAGGAAATCACTAAGGAGTGGCCTGAAGAACTCTTGGTACCAGTCAACCAGGAAGAGATGTCTGACCCCAACCTCATCGGAAGCCTTGTAGTTACCCAAGAAGAATATAATGCACCCAACAGTAGCAGGAAGAAAAAGAAGGAAGAGGTAGAGGAAATAAGCAGTGCATCAGAGGAAACTGCAGCTGATTCACCTGAAAAAGGAGGAGACGAAGAAGTACATCAAGAAGAGGAAGGGGAGAAAGATAAACAAAAACCAAGCAAAGTAACACCACCTAAAGATCCCTTTCGATAGGCCGAGACTTCCAAGAAACGAAAGGTTTCTCCATAGAAACCCTCATCTAGAAAGAAGAGTTGCACGAATAGAACGAAGTCGTAGAATGTGGTCATGGTCGACGAATTTGACTTCATTATTGTAGCTATATCAGATGCCTCAAAGGACATTTTGTAGAGAAATGAAGCCAAGCAAGCGACCATGTATGACCGGATCAAAGCAGAGCTGAAAGGGGTACAGTACACTAGCCGTGCAGTATCTACTGTGCCATCGCCACTAGAAGGAGTAGAGTTGGGAGGTGAGCCTACCCAACTACGTAAAATAACATATGCGAAAAAAGATCACCTTCATCGTGTCCAGGAGGAAAAAGAACAGACCATAGAGGCCCTAAAGAAAGAAAAAGAGGAAGCCATAGAGCAACGTAGGGTTGTGCAGCAGGAAAAAGATGACCTTCAGGCGAAGTTTGTAGAGGATAGAGCACAAATCCAATAGGAGAAAGAACAGTTACTTGTGAAGCAGATGGGATTTAAACAAGAAGTCACCAAAGCACTACGCTCTGTGATGGGCTTAGAATAGATGGACGAAGACCCAGTGGAGATTCAAGTGGGAAAGCTTGCTGAAGCCATTCAGTAGATTCAAGCATGAGTCGCAGAACTGGAGTTACAGACCGTGCAAGGAACTCCACAGAAAGTGAGAGACTAGAGAGAACACACTGCAAGAAGCACAGTTGAGAGAATCAAGGCATTAGCCTTGGAATGTAAACAACTCAGTAGTCAAAGTGCACAGACATACAAGCGCCTTGCTAAGTTTAGGACTCTGGAGTCACATCTCCAAGAGGCAAAGAAACAAGCAACAATAGTACAGGCACAAATGAAGCTACTATTAGCAATCAGGAGAATGAAAAGGTCTTAGGAACAACACACAGTCCAACAACAGTTCCATGCTATCTAGACTAAAGTCATGGAAGTGACCCAACAACTCCAGCCAGTGCAGGATGAAGCTTGCACTCTTTTCAAGGAGATTAAAGGATAGGGTGCACAACTAGAGAAAGTGGTCACCATGGTGGAACAACGCTTGGAAGGACCAGTGACTGAGCAAGTTATTCAAGATTTGGCCGAGCAGGAGGCTCTGGCAAAGTAGCAGGTCGAAGCAGCTCAATCCAAGATTGAGACCTTTGAAGCAATATTGCCCAGATCAGAGTGACTCGGGATGAGTCACAGGTGAGTGTTGGGGGCTTGTTAGGCCTCGACCAAGTTTTGGAGAACCTTGGTTGTGTTTTGACCATTTTGGGACTTCGACAGGCTGGTCGAAGGTGGAGTGCCCAGGCGAAGTGGAGATCGTAGGATCTTGCCACCTTTTGTGGACCTTTTTAGGTTTTGGGTTTATGTACCAGGTATGGGATGTTGACCCATGGGTTTACCCATGCTTAGGCCCATTATGTAATGTATAAATATATAGCTAGGTGATGTAGGAAGTATCGAGTTCTTGTTTTCTTTGTGACAGAACCTGCAGGTTGCTGAGAGCAATTTATGTGATTGTAGTATCTTTTGCTAAGTGCAAGTGTTTTGTAAGAGGCTTTGTGTAGACAAATTGTAAGAAGGCTTTGTGCCTTAACCAAGCGCAGGGAAGGAGGATCTGGTGAGGTGCATGAAAATCTCCTGTCCTATGTGGAGTTGGTTTTGATTCTTTGTGCATGTAAAAATATTGACAGAAGATAATAAAGAAGAAAAAGAGTAGGTGTAGCCCCACGCTGGGGGTGAACCACACATATCCTGTGTTATGGTTGCTTTGTGTAATATGTTAGTAATGTGATTTATCCTTAGTTATTTGATATTTATGTATGTTAGCTAGATCTATGAATTCTTAGTGCTCTGTTTATGTGAATGAATGCTAGATATGATCTATTTATATGTGCTAAGTGCTTGGATATAGTAGATCTAGTTGAATACTGCACTGCTATGTAATTAGGGTTTATTCTGTGATGTGAATGGAAACCTAGGTCTAATGCATGTTATTGGCTAAGTGTTGTGTTAAGTTGTTGTAATCACAGATCTGTGTCCCAGCTAGGTTGGAGACACTTGAGTCCTACAACCACCCCTGCCTCTACCTCGGGTGAGACTTCATTTGCTTCGCAGGTGTTGCCAAAATGGTGGGTAGTTAGGGTTTTGTTGGTGCACTGCTGAAGCGTTTAACCCTGGGTATACCCCTATTCCAACACCTCCATTTTTCGATTCATTTTTAGCTACGAGATCCTGATCCAGCCATCTACACATTCACATTCCCCAGGTTCTCATCTGCACTTTTCCCCGGAGGAGCATTTTTCTCATGCCACATTCAAGTATGCATGCTCACTTTCAGTTTTATCGAATAACTGTTATATGGTCTTTATCATCAAATATTGTTCACGTCAGGTATTTGGTTTTTTTGTGTGTGTAGGTACTTGTTCAACAAGCTTACAACCCATTCAGGTATATCTACGACACTAGCATGTAGTTACTCCCTCTGTAAACAATTGCATATCCCAATCACACCCTCTGACATTTACCTTTAGGGTCCCTACATTTGGCTCTGCAGTATCTTTACCTACGCCACATTTTGGTATTTTCAATCAATAACACTCTCCCCCACATGAGTTGTCCCATTCATAGTTCCCCTTGGCAACTTGACACTCATGCTGTTTTCACCCCTAGGATTGGGAGTCCAGATAGTATTTTGCACTTCCGAGAATGAACCCCATACTTCTTCTCATCATATTTCTAACCTTTCCAATGGACTCCCGGGTCATATCATCTTACACTTGGTTCTATTGACTGCACCCCCTTAGTTTCATTATCCCTCCATCTCATCCACCATCATTTTTCCCTTCTACAGATTGTCCTCCATCCACTTACCGAATACACAAACCCACCCATGGGGCCCCCACCCTCCACCAGTTCTCTTTCACAAACTTGTGCTCTAAACAGGCCAAGCCATCTTTCACTGGGGCACCCGTTTCTGTATTTGTATACTCAACCCAAATTGTTCTTTATTTCTTTTTGTAATTGTATAAAGCCCTTGTTTCTAGCATATAGATATCTTTTTTAGTCGTCATCCCCAATGAAATTTTTTTACGTGGAAAAGAAACCCATGTTGCCCTTGGTTTGGGCATCCATCCTTTTTCTCATACAAACATCATTAACAAACCCCAAGTATCCCAAATCCATGTATCCATGATCTCTGAGTTTTCCCACTTATTTTGTCTCTGACACAGTTTAACCCCATATCTAGTCGTCCTCCTGACACTAGATCCAGTTTTATGGTTGCTGCCAGTGATCCTTCAATAGCCCAAGTCCCACAACATCTTGACTTCATTCATGTTACTCATCTATACTTGATATCATCTATTACTCAGTGTATTTTGAGAAGCCGTTTTCTTCTTGACGCCGCGTCTCCATTCCTGTCGACATCAACACAGTTTCTAGAAGGGCTGCAATATCTTGAATCTCATTACCTTTTCAATGAGGAGTCTCAGATGGCACATAGAGAGTCATCATCGCTTTCTAATTCCATTGACCCCCATAACATTTGACTTCAACAAAATCTAATGTTAAGGTGGGTCTTACTATGCGATCGTTGCAACTTTCCATACCAACCGAAGACCTCTAAATTTTTTAGGCCATCAATGCCTACGAGTCATCAACACCTCTTACCTTCATCTGTTACTCACGTCAAAGAAATTTCACCATTAAGAACTGCCATCTGCCGTTATCAACCACCCCTGAGGGCACTGCAATTATATACATCATCATACATCTTTAGTTACAGTCCCACATTTTGGTTTCATGTCACGAGCATGGGGCATGCCCACCTCATTTGTATACAGATTTTATTTTTTCTTCTTAGAGAAAGGTTTGGGTCCCACTTTTTTCCCTCTCCCTTTGACAGATTTCTCTTGTAGTTCCTCTCTTCACTCTTCCTTACAGTGGCACCATCAACAAATTAAACATTGATGTATTTTGGCTATACGTATGCTTCTAACCTCACACATCAGGGGGCATTTGTTATCACTGAAAAATCAGTCGCAACATTGCACACAATGGTTGAAGAAAGACATCAATGCCAACAACAATTAGTACACCTACAACATCAAAATCCATCAAAAAGGCCCAAAACTATACACTTGGTTCAAAAATTAAAGTGCACAAATTCACCAAAGGAAGCACGCACATTGTGCGCAGAATGCGCGGGCCAACACAACCATAATCACACACTACGCGCAAGATGCGTGACTTTCTAAGAGAAAATCCACACACTTCTCATGAATGACACATTTATTAATCTTGTCGGCCTCTCAACCACTTCCAGTCCGATCGCCAACATGATTTGACACTCAGATCTGAGCGAAATATAGCTTGGAGGTTGGTCAAGGACTAGGAAATGCCCTAAAAGGCCCCTTGTTCACACTATGAACTTGTTGTATCTTTCCATGAATGGACACTATAAACATGTGCCATGGGTGTGCTATAAAAATAATAACTTCAAGGTATTGTTATGTTGCAAGAATTCTTTTTGGAAAATCCTCTTTTCTCTTTGAATCATTCAAGAACTATTACAAGGGCCATTCCACTCACCTCTTGAAAGGATTGGCATTGTATTTCTTCACCATTATTACTTTCCATTGCATGAAGAGAAGAGCTCTCTATTAGGGAAATCAAGAGCCCTCCCAAGGAGGAAGAGGGGATTCATAAGTCCCTGCCTTTATCTATGGTGTTAGCCTATCAATATATTGATCCATTGGTAGCTATATGATTTTCATTTTCATTTTTTATGGTTCTATTTCTTGCAAGCTTCTCTAACATTTATTTCCTTTTGTTTTTAGTTTTATTTATTTGTTTCACATGTATTTGGTTATCGAATCAACTCAAAAACCTCTGTCTTGTATAGTTGACTTAACTAGGCAAGTGAGTGTTTTTTTTTTTCTCACCAATGTGACAAAACCAACACGACAAAAAATTTGGCTTTTGGGGCAGTTTTGTTTCCAAATTTTCTTTCCCTACCAGGGAGTAGGAGTTTCCATTACATCCTAAGATACCAATAAATATCCTAGCTTGGGTGAGTATCCACCTATTGTATTGGGGGACTAGATCAATTGGTCATACTGGTATGATATCATGATGTAAGAATTCTAGAGAGATGTTATGTAGGAGGACCAAATGAGATCATGTTCCTCTCTTAAGCCAACCACTTTCCATGACAACCATTTCCATTTCCATATTTGGTTTAAGAAGAAAAAACCCATTTTGTTTAGCATGATGATTATAGGAGTTGGAAGGAGGTGATTGTTTTCATAATCGATCCAATGGTCCTTTCTGAAGAGGAAATTCCTACCATTTCCAACCTTCCATAGGATCTTGTTCCCTATAAGGATAAAAGCATTCACTAAGGCTTTCCATACTATGGAACCATTTGTAAAAAATTTATTTGGCTTCCTGATCTAGTATAGAAGAGACTTATGTGAGAAGTATTTTTCATGTAGAACCTATTTCCAGAGACCTAATCCTTGAATTAAACTCCAATCATATTTTTCTATGAGGTTCTTAGAGAAGAGGAAAATGTTTTTTAGGCCCCAAACTCTCTGATATTTTAGAGTGGACAACGTTTTCCATGAAGCCAATACTAGGGACCTATTTTATTTAGATCCAGACCATAGAAACTATTAATAGAGTTGTCTAATTTTATTGAGAATTCCTTTGGGAACCCAATTTAGCGTGATCCAATAGAATGGGATTGCTTCTAGGACCAATTTCAGCAAAACAAGATGACCTTCTCTTGAAATCCACCTATTGCACCATGCATTTAATTTTTTTTCCACCTTTGCTAGGAGAAATACCCAATCTTTTTGGTTGTAACCATTTTCTTTAAGAAATAAACCAAGGTATTTGAACCCTGCTTCTGGCCTAGTGATTGGATGTCAAGGAGATGCGAGATATACTACTTGTCTTGATCAGACATATCCTAGAAAAAAATAATGTCCTTGTTTATTTTTATATTAGTTTCTTTGCAGAATGTGTAAGCAATGATTTTAAATGTTCTAAGTAAATCAGACTTCCCACACAAAACATAAGTATATCATCCACAAAAATAAGGTCATAAAGAGAGATGGATGTGCTTATCACAATTCCTTTTGTATAACTAGAGTTTATTTCTTTGGTGATTAGTCTTCTTAATCCTTCCACCACCAAGAGAAAAAGAAAGGGGGAGAGTGGACAACCCTATTAAATTCCCCTTTCTAGCTTGAGGAAATATGTTTCTAATCCATTTATTAGGATGGGAGAGGAAGAGGAACTTATACAATTTAGAATACATGATACAAAAGAGTGACAAAATCCCAACTGAATAAGAATACTTCTTATATACAACCAACTAACCCTGTCGAAGGATTTTGAGAGATCTACTTTGAGGGCGACTGCTTTCTACTTGCTAGTATGAATTGAGTGAAAACCCTCCTAAAATAGACCAATGGCCTTGTGAATTTGTCTTCCCTTGAGAAAACCAAATTTATTTAGGGTGATGTTGTCCGAGATAAAATCTAGGAGTCTTCGAGCTATTAATTTTAAGATAATATTGTAAATTTTGTTGTAGAGAGAGATAGGCTAGAATTTATCAAAAGATCAAGGATTGTTCGATTTGGGGATGAGAACAATGAAGGTAAATTTGAAAGTATCCAGGATATAACCTATCATCCTCAAGTATTCCACCACTCGAAGAAGGTCTTGTCCTAGGAAATCTAAACATTTCAAGTATAATTCTATAGGAATACTATCAAGACCCGTACTTTTATCCTTTTTGAAACTATGAAGGACTTTTAGAAGTTCTTCTTTTGTAATTTCAGCTATGAACTAGTCATTTCCTTCTTGATTGATAAATCCTAGGAAAATAAAGGCTACCTAAAGAACTACATCAATGGACACCCAGGAATAAAATTTATAAAGGTTTTGAAAGTGGATTATCCCTACTGATGCTATGTCCTCAAAGGAAGTGACAATGGTTACATTTTCCCCATCAATGGACCAAACAATGTTTATATATTTACTTATGTTAGAAAACTTGTAAAATAATTTTGTCTTCTCATCTATGGCTTGTATCCAGAGAGATCTACTCTTTAATCTCTAGTTTTTATCTCCATCAAGAAGGATTTTTCTTCTTGGCTGCTCTAGACACTTTAAGTCTTCTTTTTGGGATTATAAGGGAGCAATTTTAATTTCTTTAGTGAACCAATGATGGATTTTTCCTTCCATATCTTTTAGGGATTCCTAATATAATTTTTGTTTTTCCTTTCCCCAATTATGAGTTTCTTTCTTTACTCTTTTGAGGTTTTCCAAGAACTAAAGAGGTGGGAATTATGGGGATGAAGAAGAGTAAGGAACCCAATAGTATTTGAGGGTGTTCTTGAAAGTTGGATCCTCCATCCAAGAGTTATTCGATTCAAAATGGAAGAAAGGTTTATGAGGTATAGGAGCCATCTCAAAAATAATTGGACTATGGTATAAATCTCCTCCAACAAAAACCTATTGTCCCAGTCTCATATTTGTCTCCAATAGTGATTTTGATATGAGAAAGCAGTCCAAGCACTTCGTAATCCTTGTAGGCTCGATCTAATGTTTTTCTAAGTGGGCACTATTTTTGTAGGTTAGATGGCTACAAACCCTACTTCTTCTAGGTAATTTATATGTAATCAACCAAGGGATCTATCTATGTTGTAAAACCCCAGATTTTGCTTACTCCCAACATGAAATTAAGTTCTCCCCCAATCATAGTGTGTCTAAATTTTAAAAGGGAGTTCTAGAGGGTGAGCTCCCAAAATTGTTTATGGTACAAATTGTAAGGAACATATGTGTTTAAACATAGGAAATTCAAATCTAATTCATAAGAGAAAAAAACTAGCCCTAGTCCTTCTCTCGATGTCCAAGCATTTTTAAGATGAAGGGAATTTTTCTGCAAACTAGTGATTAAGCCCTCTGATTGGCCATGTGCATTGGCTATAAGAAGTCCCATCTTGGAGAATAATGGAGAAGGGACTAAGAGGCTTTGTAACCATCCATCATTATTTCTTGTAAGAGAATTATAGAAGGTTTGTGTATCTCCACTAACCTTTTGATGGCTAATTTTCAAGAGGGGTTGGCATGACCCCTACAGTTTAAGGAAACAAATATCATGAGGGAGTAGCCATGGGAGCATTTTCTATAAGAGCCTCTAACAAAGACAATGTTTTTTCATAATTAACTTCAAAGTGTTATTGTTTTTTAGCAAGTGATATAAATGAATTTTTTCCTCTCCACAAGGGTTTTTGGTCCCAATCATCATACGAACCAAGGCCCCCCTCTATGATAATAAAGAGGGGGGGTTTGTTTTAAATTTTTGAATAGAGGTTGTACTTTGGTTGTCTAGGGGGAGAGGGAAACTTCTTGGGTGGAGGAAACTTGGGAGCAATGAGGAATCAACCATCGGAGTGGGGAGGTGGAGGGACTCGATAATCCAAAAAGACAAAGGAGGAAGTCTTGCTCCTATTTAGAGAAGGAGACATGAAGATTCTAAAAAATTTCAAAATTTGAGAGAAACATCCAAAGGAAAAGAAGGGAGAGCAGGAGAAGTATTTGACTTACCCGACAAGGTTGTATCTCCTGCAATTGAAGATGGTGAAACTTGTACCTTGCGACTAGGATTTGCAATGTCCTGATCTGGGGTCATTGCTTCCTGAGTGGTCGAAGGGGTCTTCCCATTGTGGGAGGGTGATGAAATAACATGATTGACTTGATTTGTTACGTTCAATTTTTTACCCAGACCTTCTATTTTAGAGAATGAATGCAATCCTTAACCAAGAGACCATACAAGTGACACCTTCCACAAATGAAGGGGATACCTTCATAGTCCAAGCTCTAATGAAAGGTGTGGTTTCCAAGATGAATATATATGGAGTTAGCTAGACCTCCAAAAGCTTCAACCCCACAATAATATAATCCGTACCCATGCATATTGAATTTTTGTAAGTAGAGTATTCCTAATAGAAAAATTGTAGGGCATTCCCTATTTCGTTGAAAACTTTCTCTGACCAGATAATGAAGGGGATCTCTGACTGACATAACTAGACTAGGGTGACGAATAAAAATTCCATTCTACCACAAAATTACACCATCCAATTCTTTAGGAAAAGATATTGAGATCCTGACCTCCATTGGGTGAGGAGGAGCTTGTCCACATCCAGAGCCAAGTGTGTAATCCATGCTAACTATCTTTTCACCAAGGTTTGACATTTCAACTCATAACCAAGGATTGGTATGAAGTTTTCTTTCTTCCATAAATTCATGGAGTCACCATTCATTATTTTATTGGTGAACCGCCCAACCAAGGAAGCGCTTTCCATAAGGGAAATTCCATTGAGATTCACTCCATCGTCCAACACCAGATTTACCTCCTCTACTTTTCTTTTGAAACATTTCTAGTTGATGCATTTCTTCTCCATGGAATCCATTTTTAGGATTATATAGGAGTGCGATGGAGTTGGGTTTTCAATGCACCCACTCATGAGATCAACTATTAGAAATTTTCCAATAAAACCTTCCTTCATGAAACTCAAAGGGTTTTCTTCATTTGAAATACTACTTGAAATTCCTGATAACCTTGGGATGGGATAGTCATGGGTTTCATTATGGAGAGAAGGGTTTTGGAGACTCCATGGAAGATGATTATTGGACAGAGGGGAGTGATCAAAGGATTATTTGACTTGATAGAGACTAGGGTTATCAGAGGGGGAAGGGGCCAGAACCTCACATGAGAAGGGGATATTATAAATAACCTTGAGATCTTCCTTTGTGGATATAGTCACTTGCTCCGTATAGAAATGTTGAGTGGTGTTTGTGATAATGTATTCATCCAGAAATTTCATGGTTCCTCTGATGGGTCTATTATGTGGCTCGGGGGATGGCACTAAATTGTCGATGATGACCAAATTTTCCTACTTGCCAGCGGATTTTTAGAATAATCAACTATGTCCTCCTCCATACCGGATGAGTGAGGCATGATGGGCACGTGTTGTGTGATCCTTGTGCTAGATGGTGAGGGGTCCTACCAAAAACTCTAAACCCCTGATGCATTATCAAATGATGTATACAATCATTTGGGGGATGTGATCCCTTTGTATTCCATACCTACAAACAAATAAACACAAAACATATTATGGGAATCAAAATTTCCCACATACTGCTTATGAAATGGTACTTTCTCTTCAACTCGACTTTCTTGCAAATATACTTGCATATTTTATATTGTAAATTCCTCCTCCATTTATTATGGAATGTGCACAACCACAAGATCTTCCTTCTCCACTATCTCCGCCTAAAAATGGAGGTCTCCTTGTCTTCAACTGATTGATATTCATGAGTTTGCTATCCCATGAATGCCATGATTTCATCCATATACTCCATATTTTATTTCCTTCTAGTTGACATGTCCTCAACTTCTAAGGCAAGTTGATGTAGCTATTAATGCAACACCTCCCACTATCTCTAATGTCATAATTGATATTCTTTGGTTTTCCCATTCGTTGAACCCCCTCTAAGGCTTCAAAGCATGAAAATAAATTTTGCACCTACTTTTAAATCTTGTACTAATCTCTACGAGGTATTCTCTTACCTCCCATCTAATTCATGTGCTCATCTTTAACATCATATTGCAACCCTAAATGCACTCCCCATAACTTCCTTTTGTTGACTTCCCCTCAACAACTCCACCCAAAAGTTCCCTTTGTTGGATATATTCTTTACAACATGCATATTTCAAACTTTCACCCCAACCCCTTTTTCCATTGTGACTCCTCCTTCAACCCACATTCTCAATCTTCCTCAACAACTTCTACCTAACACTTTTTTTTCATTGTTTTTCCTACCCCTCTACAACTCTGACCAACAAACTCAACCAAAGTTGTTTCTCTTACATAATCTATCAAGTCCTTCATTTTCTTACAGGATTTGTAGTGCAGTAGGACCAATAACTAGTATAAAACCACTTGATGTAGTTATAGATATACCTACATAAGTGTAACATACCCAAGTCCCTAAGCATCATTAAGGAGGTGGGTGATCTAAAAATGGATGAGTACTTACTCTACACAACTTTTCAATTGAGAATCATTTTCTGACGAATTATTTTCATAAGGATTAAAGGGCATATGAATCCATTATTAACCATGCTTTTAAACAATAATACATAACACACTTGAACTCAAAATGGAATAACCATATGAAAAGATAGGATAGAGACAACTGATGTTGGTAACAAAGTTCTCCCCTCTTGGGCTACGTCTTCGAACCCGCTTCAATTGGAATACAGATCACTTCCATTCCTTCTTTAAAAGATGTTGGGACCTTCTCACAAGTGATTACATAAGAGATGCCTTCTCCTTCAATGAGGATTCAAGAAGACTACTCACACTCATATCTCTCCATACATCAAGAAGGATAATTCCTTACATGAATAAGTCTCTAAATTCTTAGGAGTAGCAGCACTATGGCTCTCTAACTCCACTTATTAATTCTTTATTACTCTCCCCCCTACATAGGGCTCACATAAGGAATTATATAGTTTTTCCTCACTCTCTCTTAAAAAAGAGCATTAATTCCTAGATCCACAATAATATGATCTAATTACAAAAGAGTAAAAACAAGATCAATAAATGTAGGATCTCGAACTATCTTCAAGCACATAATGGGAAAAGTCTCAAAACCACCCAAAGACTCTTCAACCATGCCCTTGATTCTCTCAACCTACTAGTGAGAAAATTGGAAAATTGGTGTGAGGTGGTTTCTCACATAAAAACCAATTTCCATAATTACAGTTTTGATGAAAAATACATGAGCATCTCATAAAAGCATTAAAAATGCATGATACCTTTTTCTCACAAAGCACTAATGCATGAAAAAATAAAACTCAAAAACATATAAGTTCACTCTTTCACCACTTTGTCACCAATTTCAACTCGACATGGTGAGCAAATTAAAAGTCCTTTCCATTGTGTGGAGATCCTCCGAGATCACGCATCCCCACAAAAGAACCATTTGGTCTCCAAAAGTATCAACTTTATCTCTATGCAATGTCTTCAAAAGGCACATTCCTTCAAGAATCCTTCACCCACATACTTAAGAATCAGAATGCGAAGTCAACACTTGCAAATGCTGCAAAGAAAATATTTGGAAACAAAACATCCCTTGTCTTATTCACCTCTGTTCTTCGGAGCTCTAAATGAAAATCCCACATATGCATAAATCTGCAACCTATATCTGTTGATATCTAGATTATGTTGCTGATGGTACCTGTATTACACCTTTGGATTACCTTACTTGCTAAGAGTTTATAATCATACTCATTGGTCAAGTTTACAAGGAATTCCAAAATGGCTTAGGAAAATCACCTCATTTAACTGATTACATGATCATTACAAAGAAGCCAATCAAGGCTTTGGATCAAAAAGAAAAGTACCTCTAACTCTCCCTCAGTTAAGAGTGTCTACATAAACAAGCCTTTTACAATGCTTCATCATCAAATTTACAAGGAAATATAAAAATTCACTACTGATTAGACTCTATGGTCTCAAACTCCACTACAAAAATGTGCAACCTATATCAAATTTTCATCTCCCAACCTTTAGAAATAGACAAAATTTCCAACATGCCCTTTGTTTTCCATCTTCCACAGCATTACAAAAATGTGCAATAGGAAAAATAAATGCCCTAAATTTTCGTTGGCCCCCCAGCCAACTTTTAGGCATATGGAAAAATTACAAAATAGGCTTCAATAATTTAATAAACAAACTATGCTATAACCCATATTTAAAAAGGTGCATCATGAACAACATGATACAATTCAAAGAAAATAGCAAGGTCGATCTCTCAACTCACATGCAATGGCGCCATTATTCCTGACGATAATATTGGATGATGTGGTAACTTTGACATTGGTGAGATTTGATGTCACCAGAAACAACCTCCAAGAATATTGCCATCGATCATGTAATTGATCATTTCTTCACATTCCACTGTATTGTCACTGACATTCAAAAGCGATCTAAATATTTGCTTCTGGTGGTGATAACACTGAGGAGATATGGGGAACGTTCCCAACACACAATTTGTAGGTCAACGATGGATCTCAGATGTAATATTCCTCGGCCAAACCCAATTGTAAATATAATGCAAGTGTACTTACGCTGGTGAGTTGTTTTGACATCATTTTGTAATGCACCTTTCATGGCATAGTGCATGCATGTACTGTGCAGTAAAATGATGTAGTGTGCACATTCCCAGATATCGCATGTAGTAACTAAAGTGCGTGCAATATTGAGGTCAGCGAGCCTTTATGTATATGATATGTGTTATAGGTTGGTGAGCCAGTTATTATAAGCTGGGATGCTTATGTTTTGGAATTAGGCTAGAGTGCCTAGATGTTAAAGGCCAATGCACCTATTTTGTATATGTCTCATGATTAATATAAAATACATCATTGCGCGTAGACCAACCACGATAAAAGAGATGGGGGACTAAACTCCACCTGTTAGGGAAAGGGCTAAGCTAGAGAGCTTAAACCAAAAAGGAATGTTATATTAATATTTTTTAAAACATAAAGTATGGATAATTATTTTATCCTAAGTTCTAAAGTTGGGGACAAGTGGACCAAAGTAGCTCCCAATATGACAAGTGTCAAGTTGGGGACATGCATACATATTGAGGGAACTTAGTTCATTTTCGTATCTTTCTGATGATTCAACCACCATTTCTCAGCCATGACTCCATGACCATTTTTCATGCACGCAATTAGTTATCCTTCAGACATTTCATTTCACTGTACTTGAACCGGTATCCATAGTCATATTGTTCGTGTAGCTGGTTAGCTGGGAAGATGGATTGAAGAAGTGGGTTGTCAGGCCCGTGAGAAATTCTCTGGGTGAGAGAATTGTTGGGAATTGATTTCCTAAAGGTGTTGAATTGCAGCTATAATTCTCTGAGACTTCATGTCTGGCCTGTTGTTGAAGCCCGGAAAGGAAGTGGGGCAACCGAAGGACTGTTGAGCAGAGAAGGGGCACACTTCCTGGGTGGGACAGGCATGTGGGGAATGAGGGACTGTAGGATGTTCGTTGAGTGGGCACTATGACAGAGTCTTTCTTGTGTCTATGAGCCTATATCCTGGTTAGGGATCCCTTTACCCAGGTGGAGTTTAGTCCCAACTTGGGGGTGACTCACTATTGAGAGTGATGAACACCGTGGTCTAAGGATGGGAGGTTTGTGGAAGGTTTGCACGTAGTTGGGGACATTATTACCAAGATAAGTACCAATTGTGTGATAAATTTACATGCTGCATTATTATTTACATGCTTAACTTATGGGTTTATCATATGTGTGATTATAACTGTCTGTATGTTTATGGGTATTTCCTATATATGCTACATGTCTGTGTTTACTGTTATTTCAGTATGAAATCGTGTATCTACAAAATGTAATTTTATGTTTACGTTTTATATGTAAAGATTCCGCAAGAGTGTGTATGTATGTTTTGATTGCATGCAGTTTTAAGAGAAAAATTTATGTGGCATAGCTTAGTTGAATACTGGGTATGTTACCGCAGTGAGAGAATGAAAGTGTTCCCTCGTGCAGCGTGGCCTGACCATGGGTGGTCGGTGACGTTACAATATGGTATCAGAGCATCAGTTCCAACACTAAGCCTGGATGTGGTGGAAAGGTTCATTGGAAGCAAATATTCACAGAAGATTAATTTTGAAATGGCCAAATTTCAAGTCACAGAGCGTCCACGGTAAATTTTGGCACCATGCGGAAAATATTGGCGTGCAAGTGCACACGGAAAATTTTGGCACCACGTGGAAAATGTTGGTGAGCAGGTGCGCACGGTAAATTGTGGTGCTGCATGGAAGAATATTGTGTGTGGATGTGCGTGCTAAATTTTGCATTGCGTGGTGTTCACACACATAGTAATGGTGCATTTGGTGTGTGTAGTATTGCAAAACACAGAGGAGTTTGGTTGGTGCGCGTACAGTATGAGTATAAGTTGTCTCGCGACAGTGTAGTCAATCGTGCACACAAATTATTATGCACGGTGGGGGCATATTGAACTTTGGCATGGTGCAATGCATAGAGAAAAATGCATGTGGAATATTAGTGCACAATACAAAAACTATGCGCAACATGTATCAGTGCAAGAACCAAAACTGTGTGCAGTGGATATTGGCATGCAATGAAAAAGTAGTGTGCGCAAGTTAGTGGCACGACGGAGAAGAAATGCATAGTGGATATAGGTGCGTGGAATCACGATTTACCTTTTGGTGTTGTTGCACATGAAAAATATGGGGGTACAGGTCGAAAATTGTGCATGAAAAGTTGTTTGGAGGGCAAACAACAGTGGAATAATAGTGAATTTTTGCGACATTTTCTACTATTTAAACGCCATTTTTTTTCGCAGCACATTTTTCAGGACTCTCTCGTGTCACTGGGTATATATATAGAAAACTTTGGCTATATTTGGTTTGCTTTGGGGTTTGTTGTTGAATGACTAGAGGAATGAAGATGACATTTGGGCTATGGAGTCTGGAATGAACAATGCATTGCCGGAGCGTTGTTTAAAATGAATTCAGAGTTGGTTTGAGATGAAATAAATATAGTCTAAATTGCTAAGTCGGGAGCATCTCAAAGATGAATTTTGGGTTTTATATCCCTCTGATTCAGACAGATGAAAGTGAAATTTAAGCTTACAAGAAACGCATACTATGAAAGAAAACAAGACTCATATCACCACCAGTTAGAATCTTGTCACAAATAGTCCAAAATCTGCTTCTGCATTTATATATTCATTTTAATCCCAAAATTACAAAAAGGGAATGATTTAAAATAACAATTATCCTATTTTAAAGGGACCGTTTAAGAACATGTCTATCATCTCTGGGGCCCTTACCTCTACTACCATCTATCCAAAAATTGCTAAAATGTACTTAATTTTATTTGAGGACTCATTTCAGCTTAGCGATCTCCTCCTTTAAAGTATCTAACCAGACTGGTTGATCCTCTCCAACACTTTCAGCTATTTTAGCTATGGTTTATTTCTTTTGTCGCTTGCTCCTTTTCTTCTTAACAAATCGCCTGTTGATAACTAGAAGCCTCATAATAGGATTTATCCTGACTTCCAATTTCAAGTCTGTGGCAGGTTCTGTGTGAAATTTAGTCACTATTATATGCACAATTACCCTTTCCTTCTTACTCGTAGGAAAATCTACCATGTTTCCTGAATAACCAGTCTCACTGGATATAGCTTTGTCCATATACCTCAATTTTGTGGACACCGAAATGCTTTTACAGAGATCAAAAGGTCAAGCAAATTTGAAGATTACTCCATTTATGGATAAGATGATGCCTCCATACTTGTGAATTGGTAGTTATAGAGTCCCAATCACGAATCAAAGATAGAATTACATACAAATACGCTGGTTTTCCATGCTCGGCTAATCCATTTCAAATGATTATCTTTTGTGTTTGTTACACGGTGGCATTCACTTGACATCATACGTCTATGAAGTACCAAACGAGTGAAGCGGGGTGATCTGACTAGCCATCGCTCGTCCCATGAGTGGTGGTTTTGACATATTGAAACATGCGACAACAAGACTTTGGCGAAAGTGGTTCCAACAACCCACCTTTCGCCTCGATGTATCTAAAAATTTTCATGGTGATAACACCAGGAAATCAAAAGAGATAATTCTGATGTACTTATTGAACCAAAATGGTTCATATTTTTCACGAACTATGGAGTTAGTTGGCCTGATAAGCTTTGTTGGTTGCACATTTTGCAGAATTAACAACAACTAGATCAGATCAAGATCATTGTAGAGTCCATAGGAATGGAAGAGGCACAAGGGAATTACATTCAACAAGATGAGAGCAGAGGGACGGAGGTCCACTTGGGCATTGAAGGAACAAATTCCAATGGACATGGGGATGAAAGGAATGGAAACATGAATATGGTAGAGACCATTAAAAATTTGCAGAAGGATGTCCAAAGACATAAGGCTAATAATGAAAGGATTATGGAAGCCAAGGACCAATAGGATGAATTCAACATGAAGTTATTGGAGGGCTTGAATATAATAGAAAAGAAATTGGATAAGGAGAGTGGCTCAAGAAAATATGGAAGTCATAAGCCTTCGAATGAGAAAATAAGAGAAAGAAGTGTTAGCAGACATCACCACCACTCCCCGAGGCATTCCAATAAGAGAGAAATAAAAAACTCAAGTCCATCCCCTATCAAAAGGAATAAGAGGTCTGGGGTGGATGAGCTATGAGGATAAATGAACAAAATCAAACCTCCTACATTTGATGGCGAGCACAAGAAGAACGAAGATGAAGAAACATGGTTGTTGGGCATGAGAAAGTATTTTCAATTGCATAATTATTCTTCTCATGCAGAGGGTAGAATTTCCATATATCAACTCAAGGGAAAGGCATCCATGTGGTGGGATCAGCTTGTGCATGTGCATCACATTAAAGAAAAAAGTGTTACCTGGAGGGAATTCAAGAAGTATTTTGAGAAGAAATACTTGACTAAGAGATATTATGACAAGAAAAGGAAATAGTTCTTTGAACTCAATCTTGGAAGTATGACCATAGATGAATATGAGAGAAGTTTTCTATACATAAACATGCATAAATGTGCCAAGGATCTATGCAGCCCTGGACAACAAGCAAGTAGAGTATCAGTCACATATGACTAAAGTGGAAGGTATGATCAACAACGAAACCATTGCCATTTTAATTGATTCAGGAGCTAGTCATAGTTATATAGGTCCTAAGATGGTGGAAAGTTTGCAATTGCCAAGAAGCAAGCATGGAAAATCTTGGTTGGTACAACTGGCTACTGGAGCCAAAAGAAAAGTTAAGTCATGTCTTATGGACATGAATGGACTGAACACCAAGGAAGATTCGAACATCTTGCCTTTAGGTTCCTATGAATGTGTAATTGGGATGGATTGGTTGGACCACCATCATGCTCTCTTAGACTGTCATAACAAATCATTTACTTTCATGAATGAGGAAGGGAACCAAAGGAAAGTGTAGGGAATTCCTAGGACAGTAACCATTAGAGAAATTTCAGCATTGCAGCTGAAGAAATGTTACAGAAAAGGGTGTCAAATATTTGCAGCTCATATGGAAGAGACACCTAAAGATAAGGTGCCAAATTTGGAAGATTATGCAGTCCTGAAAGAATTTGAATATGTATTCAAGGAGGTACTAGGACTACCCCCAAAGAGAGACATTGATTTCTCTATAAATGTAATTCCTGGAGCAGCTCCAGTGTCAAATACCCCTTACAGAATGAGTACACCAGAATTGAAGGAGTTGCAAATGAAGCTTGAAGAACTTCTGAAGAAGGGGTATATATGCCCAAGTGTGTCACCTTGGCGTTCCCTAGTCTTGTTTGTAAAAAAGAAATATGGAACATTAAGATTGTGCATTGACTTCAGACAGTTGAAAAAAGTGTCTGTTAAGAACAAGTATCCTCTGCCAAGGATTGATGATCTCTTTGATCAATTGAAGTATGCAAAGATATTTTCAAAGATAGATCTCAGATCAGGCTACCATCAAGTAAGGATTAAAGAAGAAGATATCAGCAAGACCGCCTTCAGGACAAGGTATGGTCATTATGAGTTCATAGTGGTGCCATTTGGGTTTTCAAATGCACCAGTTGTTTTCATGTGCTTAATGAATGGTGTTTTCCGAGAATATTTAGACAAGTTTGTCATTGTATTTTTGGATGACATTATTATATATTCTAATTCAGAGGAAGAGCATGAACATCATTTGGGGATGGTGTTGCAAGTATTAATGGATCATCAATTGTATGCCAAATTGAGAAAGTGCTCATTTTATCATAAACAAATTCATTATTTGGGGCATATCATTTCAAAGGATGGGGTAGCAGTGGATCCTGAGAAGATAGAAGCCATTAGAGAATGGTCATAACCAAATAATGTGACAGAGGTGAGATCGTTCATGGGTCTTGCAGGCTATTATAGGAGATTCATTGAAGGATTCTCAAAGAGTGCACATCCAATCACTTCCTTGCAAAGAAAGGGTGTGAAGTTTTAGTGGACACTGGATTGTGAAAAGAGTTTCCAACACTTCAAAAAATTATTAACAAGTGCTCCAATACTAAGGATTGCAGACCCAAATGAAGACTTCATTGTATGCATAGATGCATGTAATGAAGGATTCAGTGGAGTCCTCACTCAAAATGGGTTTGTTATATGTTATGGATCAAGGAAGTTGAAAGATCATGAAAGACAATATGCCACTCATGATTTGGAGTTGGAAACCATAGTGCATGCCTTGAGAAAATGGAGACACTACCTCATGGGGAAAAGGTTCGAGCTAAGAACAGACCACAATGGTCTGAAATATTTATTTGATCAACCAAATCTAAATGTTAGGCAAAGCAGATGGTTAGAATTTCTAAGCGAATATGACTTTGATATAAAGCATATCAAGGGGAAAGAGAACAAAGTGGCTGATGCACTCAACAGAAGAGTACATGAATTGCATGCTACAACCATTATCATGTACCAATCAGATTTGAAATACAAAATTAGAGGCTGCCAAATCAGATTTGCAATACAAGGAATTAGTCGCAAAAATACAACAAGGTATTTTGTAGCAGAAAATTGAAGAATATAAGCTAGATAATGATGAAATTCTCAGGTACAGGGGAATATTTTATGTACCAAATTCTCAGGAATTGAAAAATCTGATATTGGGAGAAATGCATAATGTGCCTTATGCTGGGCTCCCAGGATATCAGAAAACTATTGTAGCTGTCAAGAGCCAATGTTATTGGCCAAGCATGAAGAAATAGGTTGTTGATTTTATTACTAGATGTTTGGAATGTCAAAAGGTAAAGGTTGAGCATATACACCCAACTAGTTTTCTACAACCATTACCCATTCCTGAGTGGAAATGGGAAGTTGTAACAATGGATTTCATCACCAAACTGCCCAGAACAAACAAGCAACATGATTCTATCATGGTAGTGGTGGATAATCTTACTAAAGTTGCCCATTTTATTCCAGTTAAGCTCACTCACAAGGAAACGGACATTTTTGATGTTTATATGAAGAAAATTGATAGATTACATGGCGTACCCAAGATAATTGTGTTTGACAAAGATCCAAGATTTACCTCAAAATTTTGGAAAGGGTTATTTAATGGATTTGGAACAAATTTGAATTTTAGTACAGCCTATCATCCATAATCAGATGGACAAACCGAGCGGGTGAATCAAGTGATTGAAGATATGTTGAGGATGTATGTGATGGATAAACCATCAAAATGGGAAGACTACCTACACTTGGTGGAGTTTTCTTACAACAATGGGCACCAAACATCTCTAAAGATGGGCCCATTTGAGGCACTTTATGGTAGAAAGTGCAACACTCTAGTAAGTTGGGATAACCCAGTAGGCAGAGCAGTGGTTGGACCATATTTGCTCAAGGAAATGGAGGAGCAAATGATAAAAATAAAGAAAGAATTAAAGGCTTCCCAAGACAGGCAGAAAAGTTATGCTGATAAAGGAAAAACTCATAGGGAATTTAATGTGGGAGACCATGTATTTTTGAAAGTAAAAGCCAAGAAAAGTTCCCTGAAGTTGGGAAGCTATTCAAAGTTGGTAGCTCATTATTGTGGGCCATTTGAAATCCTAGAGAGGATTGGTCCAGTTTCTTATATGATTGCATGTCCTGCATCTATGTCTGTTCATAATGTATTCCATGTATCATTGCTAAATAAATATATACCTAATGCTAATCATGTTATTGATTGGAATGTGATTCAGGTGGAGAAAGAAGGCGCTTTCCAAGTGCATCCGATGCACATTCTAGACCGGAAAATCCAATAACTCTGAAATCGAGCCATAGGGCTTGTAAAGGTCCAATGGACCTGGTACGGTCTTGAGGACGCTACTTGGGAGCATGATGATGCAATGCAGGCATAATACCATCATCTTTTTGAGGATTTTTGAAAATTTTGTTGTATATGGGTACATGATGCACTGAGCATAGTGCATAAATAAGGGGAGGGGATTATAATATCCCTCGACCGAACCCAATTGTAAATATAATGCAAGTGTACTTAAGCTGGTGAGCTATTTTGACATCATTTTGTAATGAACCTTTCATGGCATAGTGCGCGCATGTACTGTGCAGTAAAATGATGTAGTGTGCACATTGCTAGATATCGCGCACAGTAACTAAAGTGCGGGAAATATTGAGGTCAGCGAGCCTTTGTGTATATGATATGTGTTATAGGCTCGTGAGCTAGTTATTATAATCTGGGATACTTATGTTTTGGAATAATGCCAGAGCGCCTAGATGTTAAAGGCTAGTGTGCCTATTTTGTATATGTCTCATGATTAATATAAAATACATCGTTGTGCACAGACTGACCACGATAAAAGAGATGGGGGACTAAACTCCACCAGTTAGGGAAAGGGAGGGCCAAAATTTAAGGGAAAGGGCTAAGCTAGAGAGCTTAAACAAAAAAGGAATGTTATATTAATATTTCTTAAAACATAAAGTATGGATAATTATTTTATCCTAAGTTCTAAAGTTGGGGACAAGTGGAACAAAGTAGCTCCCAACATGAAAAGTGTCAGGTTGGGGACATGCATACATATTGAGGGAACTTAGTTCATTTTCGTATCTTTCTGATGATTCAACCACCATTTCTCAGCCATGACTCCATGACCATTTTTCACGCAAACAGTTAGTTATCCTTTAGACATTTCATTTCACTGTACCTGAACCGGTATCCATAGTCATATTGTTCATGTAGTTGGTTAGCTGGGAAGATGGATTGAAGAAGCGGGTTTTCAGGCCCGTGAGAAATTCTCTGGGTGACAGAATTGCTGGGAATTGATTTTCTGAAGGTGATGAACTCCAACTACAGTGCTTTGAGACTTCCTGTCTGGCCTATTACTGAAGCCCAGAAAGGAAGTGGGGCAGCCGCAGGACTGTTGAGCAGAGAAGGGGCAGACTTCCTGGGTGGGACAGGCATGTGGGGAATGAGGGACTGTAGGCTATTAGTTGAGTGGGCACCATGATAGAGTCTTTCCTGTGTCTATGAGCCTATAGCCTGGTTAGGAATCCCTTTACCCGGGTGGAGTTTAGTCCTAGCCCGGGGGTGACTCACTATTGAGAGTGATAAATAGTGTGGTCTAAGGCTGGGAGTTTTGTGGAAGGTTTGCACGCAGTTGGTGACATTATTACCAAGATAATTACCAATTATGTGATAAATTTACATGCTGCATTGTTATTTACATTCTTATCTGATGGGTTTATCATATGTTTGATTATAACTGTCTGTATGTTTATGGGTATTTCTTGTATATGCTGCATGTCTGTGTGTACTATTATTTCAGTATGAAATCATGTATCTACATAATGTAATTGTATGTTTACGTTTTATATGTAAATATTCCGCAAGAGTGTGTGTGTGTATGTTTTAATTGCATGCAGTTTGAATAGAAAAAATTATGTGGCATAGCTCAGTTGAATACTGGGTATGTTATAGTATGTTCCACAGTGAGAGAATGAAAGTGTTCCCTCATGTAGCGTGGCCTAACCATGGGTGGCCAGGGACGTTACATCAGAGTTGTGATAGCAGTGTAGAAATTATCTATTCACGAATGGAAGGAAAGGAAGAAAAAATTTCACTGTCTAGATACAAGGGATATGTTCGTTCCATTTCCATACTCAACCACACTGTTATTAAGTGACTTGTGCATGGCTATCTCACCGCCAGGGAAAGTGTAATCCTTCTCGAATCAAAACTCCAGCTCATGGATCATGGTATCCTAGCGAGCATGGAAAAATAGAGTCCTTATCATTATGGCGTCTCTTCCAAGAAGATCGTGGATAATATCATTTGTCCAGTGATCGTGTTAAGCATGGATTAAGCCACATGATCCTATGTATTATCTTGGATGAAAGTGCTACAACCCTGGAGGATAAAAAATGGTTGGACGCGCAATATTTTTCATCGATTTGTTGGACTTTGAAATATTGGAAAATTTATGGGATAGTACATCCATGCACCCATGTTGTTTCACTGGCATGTCCAACAAAGAAATTTGTGAATTCCTGAAAATGTCAATATCTACATGTATGCATGCAGGTTGATCCCCATTAGACTATAACTTCAGAATATAAGAAATTGGGACATCAACCATATCAGAGAAACTATTCGTATTTCATTACCTGATAAAGAAATATTGGCATGGTTCCTGCAATACTTGGTCATGAATCTCTCAAGGATTGTATAGTGTGGATCACCACCATGATCCGGAGGTGAAATGCATTTCAGCAAGAGGAACACATACTTCAATTTTGGAAACCATAGTCTTTTCTTCCATGGCACATCCTCCTCCTCATAGCCTTTAGCTATGTCATCATACAAATTTTTCCTGCATAGGACATGGAAGAGGCTCACCGACCTACCACTTTCATCTTCGACAGATCCAATGGAACCTAATTGATCTTGGAGGTGGGGGCTTCAGTCATCGGCTCTAAATATGTGCTCAATGTCACAAACCAATCAAAATTCATGCTAGGTCATGCACTATATCCAATTCCCATGTAGATGATGAACAACCATAACCTTTCCTCCTTCATTTTCTCCATTGTGCATCCTCCCTCTATCACTAGCAGACATAGATTGGCCTTCGTTATGATACCCCAGAGCAATGGTGTACACACGCATGATTCAATCAGAATTTTCTAGTTTTTCAGAAGTCTCATACCCATCGTGTTTGCTACTTTCCCTCTTCTTTTACAAATTATACCCTAATGGTTTGTGGCTTCATATATCAGTAGTTTCTCCTGAAAACAATGGCCACCATTACAGAAATTTTGATAGTCTCTCTCTTGGCATTGATATTTATATGCAGCAACCACATTTGTCATGTGACATATATGCAGAATATATATTGCAGTAGAACAGGGAAAGCATTTATCACATCAAATTCCAGTAAGTTCCTCTTCAGTGACACAGAGGGATGGCATGTTGTACCCCAATGCCTCTTCGATCATCTCACAGGATTTGTTTCTACATTGATGTGACATAGGGACATTATTTTTCTCCAAGAACGAGTCCACAAGAGTAATGATCACAAAAAAATTCACCAACACGATAATGCTTTTCCCTTCAAATATCTGCATGCTTCTCCATGAGAATTTTGTACAACAACTCTGGTGCCTTTAGACTATTCTTGGAAATTTATCATCTCATTCCTTACAACTTAGATCTATAATCTTTCTAACACAACAAATTTTAATTTTGGAGAAATGATAACCATTTCTTACCCAACCAATCAAAGGTGCCCTCTTCCTGCAACTTATTTCCTTCAGGGACTAGTGCAGGAACATTGACCACATGTTCCATCACCCTTTGTGCAACCTCTCTCTTGATGGATGCTTCCTCATATTTCTCACTTGGTGTGTTATGAATCTTGGGATGAAGCTTCCAACACTTCTCTTCCTAATGACCACTTAGATTACAATGATTGGAATAATTTCTTCGTGTTCCCTTCAATAGAATCTCCTTGTCACGAGGACGTGAAAGAGTTTCTTTTTTCTTTGTCGCACTTCCAGTGGATGTGCTTGTCTTCTTTACCCAAATTTTCTTCTTTTGATTTTTGGCTACATCACGGTTAGAAGATCTAATGAAGAAATCATTTTTGAATGAATTTCATACCTTCCTGAATTTTCCTTGATGTATATCTGATGAGGACTAGGACTAGATGATCTGACTCCTCTCATATCTAATGATGTAGAAATGGTTTTTGAAGTGGCTCTTGCTTCAAAGGACTTTGAGCACTCTTCAATCTCCTCTTGACCATATCCAAAAACTACAAATCGTGGTCTTTGTACCACCTCTAATGGTTGAGTGACTCCTTGGCCATGAATGCCAAGTCCACCTCCTCTGTATCCCATATTCATGAGGAGCTTCATGCCCACATTAGTTTCATACAGAGAAGAAATTGAACATTAAGAAACATCATATACCTCGGTTTGAGTATGTGCATCCACGATAGAAGGCTCTTTGTCCTCCATTCATTCACCATGTTGCAACTTAGCCAAGAGATCATCCTTGGTTTGCAATTCGAGCTGCAATTCTTCAATATTTCTCTTGAGGACTTCTCCATGAAGCTGAGATCTCTCTTGAAGCTCTTTCTTCTCTTCTTATGCAACCTGCAAAAGTCTCCTCAACTCTGCATTTTTAGCTTGAATGTTGTGATTTATCTCTTCTAATTCTTGAAATTTTTCTACTCGCTTCACTCCTTTTCCCATTCTACAAAGAAGTCAACTTGCTCTGATACCACTTGATCTGAAAATGGATGAGTACTTACTCTACACAACTTTTCAATCGAGAATAATTTTTTGATGAATTATTTTCATAAGGATTAAAGGGCATATGAGTCCATTATTAACCGTTATTTTAAACAATAATACATAACACACATGGACTCAAAATTGAATAAGAATATGAAAAGACAAGAGAGAGATAACTGATGTTGGTAATGAAGTTCGCCCCTCCTAGGATACGTCTCTAAAACCTCTTCAATTGGAATACAGATTGCTTTCATTCCTTCTTCAAAAGATGTTGGTACCTTCTCATAAGTGATTACATAAGAGATGCCTTCTCCTTCAATGAGGATTCAAGAAGACTAGTCACACTCATATCTCTCCATACATCAAGAAGGATAATTCCTTACATGAATAAGTCTCTTAATGCTTAGGAGTAGTAGCAATATGGATCTCTAACTCCACTTATTAATTCTTCATTACTCTCCCCCCCTACATAAGGATCACATAAGGCATTATATAGTTTTTCCTCACTCTCTCTTAAAAAAGAGCATTAATTCCTAGATCCACAATACTATGATCTAATTACAAAAGAGGAAAAACAAGATCCATAAATGTAGGATCTCAAAATATATTCAAACACATAATGGGAAAAGTCTCAAAACCACCCAAAGAATATTCAACCATGCCCTTGATTCTCTCAACCTACTAGTGAGAAAATTGGAAAATTGGTGTGAGGTGGTTTCTCACATAAAAACCAATTTCCATAATTACAATTTTAATGAAAAATACGTGAGTTTAATTCCCTCACAAGTATTAATCATTTTTACATCAAAATAATAATGTCTGAGTTTTTACAAAAATCTTATAAAGCATAATTAAATGAACAAGCATCTCATAAAAGCATTAAAAATGCATGAGACCTTTTTCTCACAAAGCACTAATGCATGAGAAAACAAAAATAGAAAACATATAAGTTCACCCTTTCACCACTTTGTCAACAATTTCAACTCGATATAGTGAGAAAAGTAAAATTCCTTCCCATGTGTGGAGATCCTCCTGGATCAGTGGGGTAACGAAATATTTCCTCTTAAACACCATTCCAAAGTCACTTTTGAGCTCACTATTTTATTCATCTCGTCGAGAG
This sequence comes from Picea engelmannii, assembly GCA_009831015.1. NCBI lineage: Eukaryota > Viridiplantae > Streptophyta > Pinopsida > Pinales > Pinaceae > Picea > Picea engelmannii. The sequence goes on from ML796227.1 coordinate 117,594, forward strand.
CTTCCCAATGATTTCCCTCTTGCGTGATTCTAAGTTCTGAGTACAAAGTTATGGCCCTTTAAAGTTTTCTAAGGGCTCTCATTTCTCCTACCATGTCATCATCCATATGGATTCACACATGCTAGGTGATGTGGCATTATATGGTGACATGTCTCTTGTGGTAGGGGTAACCATTTATTTCACATTTATTGAGACATTGTGCCTCTTATGTGCTTATTGCATCTTCAAAATCTTCATCCTGACACCATGTCACACCTCCACCAAACTTCTCATCGCACTTGCTAAATATTTGTTTTGCAACATATCGCACAGGTGAAGATCTTTCTCCTTGCAACAGGGTATGACATTTCTTTTGTTGCATCATCAAGAAGTTTAGGGGTATTTCCACACGTCGCTTCTTTCGACATTTTCTTCTGACATACCCACAATCCTTGCCTTTTCTTCTTCCCTTACCTTCTTCATGTGCCTTGCCTTTTTTCTGGTCACACCTTTGAAATGCTTCAACTCTGTGACATATCGAAATAAATTATTTTTTTTGTGACACATATCACTCTAGAAAGTTTTCTTCTAGTGCAATCGTTCACCTATTGGGACTCCAAACCTTTTCCATCCCATGACACCTCTTATCCCCCACCTTCACAGCATCACAAGAAGTTTCATTTATTGCAATGTATCACATGCAATTATTTTGTTTGATTTTCTTAATTTTCAGAGTAATAGATTTACCAGTGTTCTTAGATACTCTTTTACATTAACAATTATATCATGTACTGGAAATATGAGCAGCATAAACGAGTACAAGAGACACAAGAGTTTATCCTAGGAAAACCCCAAATGGGGGAAAAACCCATCCAACCTTTCTTAGATAGATTCCGTCCAAAATAATCCAACCATGAACCAACTCTTAAGAGAAAAAAAATAATGAAGAAACCCTAGCACAAGATAGAGCTAGAAAACTAGAAAGTTGCTACAACAATACCATATAGATATAGTGAACCTCTTCCAAGGAGAGCGCACAAGAGAAAATTACCACCAAGAATCTCTAAGAGTGCAGTGCTGCGTCTTCCTTCCTTGCCTCAAATTAGTAGCTTCTTCTTCAATGAGAGATGAGTGAGTGAGTGTGTATAAATGAGCAAGACATCTTTCTATTTATTGTTTTCAAGTCACTTTAATTGGGTTGACTTCTTCTCTAGGAAATTTTATTTCCCCTTTATCTTTTCCTATGAGCCGAATTCTCTTTCTGGAGGTTCCAACTTCACTTTATTCTTTTCCAATGGGCCAAATTCTCTTCTAGGGTGTTATTATATTGTTCAATGGTCTTCCTTTGACTTCTGGAATATTCTCTTCTTCTAAGAAAGGTTGTCTAGGAGGAAAATACTTCCTGAAACTACCAAAACATCAATACTCCCTTTTAGCTAGGGAGGTATCTTTCCACGATGTTTTCTTCTAGTAGTCCACTTACTACCCTGCAATCATCTAGTATCCCCAAGGCTACCACCATGTCATCGGTAGCTCCATCATTTTCCATAGTCTCTATGACTATACTGCAATCAACTAGTAGCACACAACTACTACCATGCAATCCAACAATAAACTAGCATCACAAAGATACTACCATGTTGTCCAATAGTCTCCATGAATACGTAGCACTAATCTACTACCATGCTATCCAAAAATCAACTAGCAGCACAAAGCTACTACCATGTTGTCACAACTACATAACAATCATCTAGTAGCACTAAGCTACTACCATGCTATCCGATAGTCCTCACGACTATGCATCAATCAACTAGTAGCACAAAGCTACTACCATGACATCATCCATAGTCATGGTTTGCAATCAACTAGTAGCTACAAAAGCTACCACCTGTATGTAGTCTAATAATCCCCATGACTATGCAACAATCAACTAGTAGCACACAACTACTACCATGCCATTGGCAATAGTCATGATCTGCAATCAACTGGTAGTTGTAAAACTACTACCATGCAGTCCACCAGTCTTTGTGAATATGAAACAATCAACAAGTAGCACACAACTACTACCATGCCATCAACCATAGTCACAACCTGCAATGAACTAGTAGTTGTAAAAACTACTACCATGCAATATAGTAGTCTCTATGACTATGAAACAATCAAGTAGTAGCACACAACTAATACCATGCCATCAACGATAGTCATAGTTTGCAATCTGATCCAAATTTTAGGGGGTATATGGTCTAAATTCGAATGCAAAATTCATAAAGCTATAAAACTAATAGATTCTCCATGTGGATCATGGATATGCCCACCTCCTCATTAATTAATTAGGCTAACAGGTTGCCCATATGGGTCAAAGAGAGTCCCACCTCTCCATTATTTTATTGGGTTTTATTTTCCACTACTTAGTTCACTGGGTGGTTAGATCTATTATTATAATAATAAAGACTCATTTAATGATCTCTTTCCATTATTGTATCAGGTTTTATTTTCCACTACTTAGTTAGGTGGGTAGTTAGATCTATTATACTA
>ML796227.1:132346-144867 GCA_009831015.1 Picea engelmannii
TGTAAAGACATATCATGAAATTGGTGATGAGATTTTGCATCTTAAAGGAGGGATCCATATCTTGGATCAATCTCTATAATTTCCTTTTGAATCACCATCTCCCCCTCATAAATAAGTTCCAACCACTTCATCATAATATGAAGTTCATTTGGATGATGTGATTGAGAGGATTGAAAGGATGAATCTTGATAAGAATTCAACACCATCTCAATTAGCCGAGAAAACTAGAACATCTCAGAAAGGTCCACTGAAATGGTTCATAAAAACACTTGAAAGTGTTCATCCTGATGAGGTTGGAAAGAAAGGAACCATAAGTTCCTCAAGACAAGATGGAGGTGATGTAGATAATTCAAATTAAGGTGATGTAGATGACATGGATCTTTCATATGATTGTGATTTGAATTTATCTATTAACTTTGAACCAACTTCATTTGAAGAATCCATTTCTCATGATGAATGAAAATAATCCATGTAGAGGGAATATGATGCTCTCATCAAGAATTGGACATGGAAGTTGGTGGATCATCCATTTGGAACCAAACCAATTTGTTGCAAGTGGTTATTCAAGAACAAGTACAAATAAGATGGCTCACTTAACAAAAAAAAAAAGGATCATGGAAAAAGGATTTGCACAAAAATAAGGTATTGATTACAAGGAGACTTTTGTCCCCAAAGAAAAATGGGACACCATCCGTACTCTATTTTCCATGGCAGCACAAAATGGATGGAAAATTTATGAAATGGATGTGAAGAATACTTTCTTGAATGGAGGCTTGAATGAGAATCTTTTCATGTCTCATCTAGAAGGTTTTGTTGTGAAGGGACAAGAACAAAAAGTATGCAAGATCATCAAATCCTTATATGGCATGAAACAAGCACCACAAGCCTAGTATGAAAAACCAACTAAGCATATTCTAAAGTTGAATTTCAAGCACTTCAATCTTGAAGATGCAACTCTATTATAAAGTTGTAAAAACTTGTTGGAATATTCACCAATACTGAGAGGGGGGGTGAATTAATATTGAGCATTTTTTACCATTTTCGATCACACCATTAACTTATCAATAATTACATTCACTTATTATTGTATTTAATATATCATAAACATATAACCATAAACAATGCATCACATCATAACCACAGATACACAATACACCATAATTTTACGTGGAAACCCAAATGGGAGAAAACCACAAAATGATTTCTTATATATCAAAATATTAAATTCATAGAAAGTAACAACTTCCAAATTCTCTGGCACCAATTGGAAGGAGGCTCCAACCCCCTATTTACAAGATCCAACCTGAAGGAAGCTACAACTCCCTGAATTCTCCAGCTCCAACTGGAAGGAGGCTCCAACCCCCTGATTTACAGGCTCCAACCTGAAGGAAGCTCCAATTCCATGTATTCTCCAACTCCAACTAGAAGGAGGCTACGACTCCCTGATTTACAGGCTCCAACCTGAAATAAGCTCCAGCTCCCTGTATTCTCCAGCTCCAATCAGAATGAGGATACAACCGCCTTTCCTTACCCCTTCCTTCCAACCATAAATATAAGTGTAGACTCAACCTGTCACCGACACTGTCACTGATAATCAACCTGTCATTGATAATAAACCTGCCACTGATAATCAACCTTTCATCCAACCTATCACTGTCCTAGTTATTGTCTCTATCACTGTCACTATCACTATCACTGTCATTGTATCTGTCACTGATACTGATATCTCATCATCAACTATAACCGAATCCACTTACATAGATCATATACCAATACCATCACCAAGATGTGCATCAAACCATATGCTAAGACAAGTGTGTCATATCATCCATTAAAAAGCATGTGTCATATCCATAAACCATGTGCCACGATATGCCTCAAACATGTTCCTTAACATCCATCAACCATGTACCAAAACATGTGCCATAACATCCATAAAACATGTACCAAAGATATGAAAAAATATGTTTCAAGCATGTACCATAACATTCGTTACGTACCTCAAACAAAGTGCCAAGATATTCCTCAAGAATGTGCCATAACATACCTCAAACCAAGTGCCAACATATGCCTCAAGTATGTGCCATAACATACCTCAAATATGTAAACTTCTAAGATTCACTACGATCTCATTTTTCCATTTCTGATTCTAAAATTTCTATCTGAGGTACTTTTATATGTATTTTCAGAACTCTAAAAATTTCACTTTCTGGAAAGTCCCATAATAGAATTTATAGAAAAAATGCCAAGCTGACTTGTTTGAAACATATTTTACAGCCATTCAAGAATTCTGAATTCCACATAGCATATCTCCAAAAATGTTGTGAGAAAAGGTCTAAAATTTTAACCATAGATACTCTAAGATTTGTCTTCCATCTCCTCAAAATTTTAGGTTCTGAAACCTTTCAGAACAAAAGTGATAGCGAAACTGACATACCTTTCTGAATTCTGTGATATTCTGTAGAGAAAACTTGTAGAGCATGCCAGACACGTAATATTTTCTATATAATACTAAAACTTGCACACACCATACTATGGAATGTACTGTTTCCAATGAAATTGGTCTCACATATTTTAGATCCTCTATGAAGAATTTATGACTATGTTTCTCAACATACCTATTTGAGACAAGTTTCAAGACTAGTAAAAAATCCTCTCTTCCACAGAGTGTATCTCTAAACATACAACGAAACAGAAGCTGGAATGTTTACCACATGTACCTTGATATTTATTCTCAATAGCCTACACATTTCACTATACGATTCATTCTGGAAAATAATTTATAGTGAAATGGTAAGATGACCTTTAAATAACATACCTTAGAACACATCATCACAAGACTTCATCCTCCCTTGGAATTTCTCCTTTCTTCACTTTATCTTCCCTTTGGAATTCACCTCAAATCTCCTTGGTTACCTCAGATAAAAATCACTTGAGTTGATGTAACAAATGAAGTCCTAAGTTCCTTATTTACACCCTCTTTTTAGGGTTGAATTGACCCAAATAAAATTTAATTTATTTTTTAATGATTATTCCATTGGGGCCAACTTTACCAAAAATATCCATAATATTTATTTTAATATTCATTGCAATGGGGATGACTTGTAACTTATTGTTTGAATTTTTTTTTAGGGGCCGACTTGTAACTTATTGTTTGCAACACTTTTTAGGGGATGACTTGTAACTCTTTGTCCTTAGATCTGGGGTTTCTTCATTTTCTTTTGGGGCTTCATCTTTAATAGGTCATATCTCCTTAACTGTGAGGAACCACTTGTCGTACCACCTACCGTTGGAAATGGAATGATGAGGAATATCCATATATAAAGGTTTTGCATGCAATTTCAATGTCCTTGATCCTCTTTTTCCTCAAACAACTACATGCTTCATGACCACACCTCTCGGGCTTCTTATACGATTCTTCAAAGTGTATTCCAGTGAGGGATATGATTAAAGCTACGAAAAAAGGGGACCACTTTGGATACTCATTCAAATAAACCCATCACTTATTCCTTAAAATAAATCCATCACTTCTAGGTACTTCTCGGAATTTATTCGGGGCTTCTTCTAGGGTTGCAATGCTTCTTTTAGGGTTGACATCAATGAAAACCAAATTTCAAACAATATTTCCCATTGGCATTAATGGAAACACTCATATTCCCCATGTGACATTGCTTCTGATATTTATCACATCATGTTTCTCTCCCCCTTTGAAATCAATCACAAAGGGTAACTCTCTTTGGGAAGGCTCCCCCTATCTTCATTCCTCTGATATTTCTCTCATGATCTTTCTCTTCCCCTTTGATATCAATGGAAAAGAGTAACTGTTGGCATATTTAGAGACAAGAGGCAGAGTATGCTTTTTTTTCATTGATGGCAAGATCAACACGATGAGAGTATACTTGTTTTCCAATGATAGCAAGATTAACGGTGCAACGATGATGGCATGGAAAGAACAAAAGTGTAAGCTTAGGAGGAGGAGAAATAGTGATCATTGGATCACCCATCCTAAACCCCTGATGGCCATCATATGTGAATTTAGACATGAGGAGCACGCAGAAGAGGAGAACAAATTTCAGATGTTGGATCTCAGCGCTGAGGACCAACAACCGTCAGATCCTGTATAATTGCAAAGAGGATAAGGCTGAGCCATCCTCCAACTCCATGAAATACGAAGTTGAAAAATGATCTAGGTCATTGGATCCAGAGGAAAGATCAACATTTCACTGGCTGAAGGGTCAAAGGGAGGAGGCGCTCTAATCTCCAATGTTGCGAAACGCGAAGTTGTGACATGATTTGAGCCGTCAGATCAAGGAGAGATCTGGACCATTTTTTTTCCAAGAAGTTGATATGCAAGGTTGCGAAACAATCCTTTCTGTTGAAGCCAGAGGACACGTGGTGAGTAATTGGAATTTTGTTGACTTTCACATTGGAGGAGTCAAAGGAGCATGGTGTGGAAACTCGCAATATGAAAATTCGCCAAATGATATGGACCATTAGATCACCAAAGTTCTAGACCATTGATATGACAAGCGAAGTGCTTGAATGTTTGGCCCATGTTCATAGCCAAGGTAACATTATCGAAGGATGAAGGGAGGAGCTAGCATGCTGCTAAGCTCCTTTCAGAGTTTCGCAAGTTGGGAGTTATGAGGCAACTCACAGTAGGAAATTGCGAAACGCGAAATCACGATATTATCACAGTCGTCAATCAAAGTGAGAGATCTGAACCGTTGATATAATATGGAGTATTTCGGATATCGTGACTTGGAAGAGTCGAGACACCTTCTACCAATATTCTCGAAGTCGCGAGTCGCGAAGTGCCTTCTGGATAAGCACTTAGTCACAACTGGTGATCATATGAGAGGAAGGAGCTGGCCTAGCTAAGATCCATTTCAGAGATCGCGACATGGGAGAGTCGAGATGTCTCATCACAAGATTTCCAAAATGCAAAATCGCGAAATCACTTTCTGTTTAGCATTCAGTCACAACCAGTGGGCATATAGGATAAACATGAGTCCCTGTGGGTGTAATCCAATGGTGTTGATTAATTGGGAATTTGATCGAAGAGATACTGTCTCACCTCATGGTTAATTGTTCAGTTACGATTCAGTTAGCATAACTAAATCATAGTTCTTGGATGTTTGGCAATTCATTTGATGAGGCATTTTCCTTGGATATTTGAGGTGTAACTGAATCGATGGGAGAGCATAAAAGAGATATACAGTGACTGTGTGAGGTTGGCTGTTCTAACTGAAAAATGAGTTGAACTGTAAGAAAGGAAAAATTACAGTATGCATAGTGTGAGATGAAAATCATAGATGAGAAACAAAAGCTAAACAGATAGAAGCAGAGCAGAGTTGCAGAACAGACTGAAGAAGAGAAGAATTGCAAAAAAGACAGAAGCAAGTCAATCCAAGTATGAACAGAGCAGAAGAAAAGTGAAGCAGAGAAGAATTGCAGAACAAAGAAGAAGTCGTAAGAATTGATATACCTGTATTTTTGGTTATTCAATCATTTATTTACACTCAGGGAGGTAGGGTGGTGCTAGGGAGGACTGTGGTCCTATGATATTCAAGTTGGTGCTTGAATATTGGAAGTTGTATCTTCCATCTAGTTGTGGCTACAAAACAGGGTGGCAGGGTGGAGCTTGGGAAAACACAGAGTTTTTTGTATGCAAGTTGATGCTTGTATAACTCTAGTTGGTGCTAGAACATTTAGGGAGTTGATGCTTCCTTCTAGTGGATGCTAGATAAACTAGAGAGTTGGTGCTCTCAATAAGTTAGAGCTTGTAAAACAGAGGTAGTAGCCTCACATTGAGTTGGTGCTCAAATCTAGATGATGTACAAAACTTAGAAGACTGCTTATCATTCAAAGAAGAAGAGGTTTTCTCCCTTTATGGGTTTCCTTGTGAAAATCTGTCTCTATGTATATATTATGTGTGACTAATGTTATTGGATAAATCGATAGGTGCAGACACTAACTGATCTCCCTAGATCTAGAACAAAACACACCAGAACATGACGCTTTGCTTAAGTTTTAGGTATTGAATTTACTAACTAAAGAGGGATAGGTGACATACCATTTAAATGCCACTTCCTTTTTCCATCACCATCCTAGCTCCGTTCCAACACTCATACAATGATGATCCTGCAAAAGAACGCAACCAACCAAAGTGATAGTAATAGAATAAACTCAATATAAACCTATGTATGTGATCAAGGAATCATACAATAAAACACAACAAGCTTTATAGGAAAGAATCATATTACTGTATCATATTAAATGTTAAAGAGAGATTAAAACCATGGCCTTGATGTCTTAAGGTCCCTTCCAACTGTCCTTCGCTCCCCACACACTTCTTTCTCCAAGGATTCTGAGACCATGGATCTGATAGCTACTCACAATCTATCTTGACCAAGCAAATCTCAAAGCCATTCTAACCAAGCTAACAATCCCAAGCCAAAAACAACTAACTTTCTCCATGAGGGCTCCTCTTCTTTTATAAGCTGAAGAGGATAAGGTGAGGAGGTTAGGATGATCCCACTAAATCATGAAAGCGAGTAAGATCCAAATCATTCAGATGCCACCTCACCATGGAAGTTTCTCCTTCTAGAAGCATCGAGAAGATGCTCGTTTGTCCCATGTGTGAGCATTCTCGCACCCTGCTTATAGTGCAACTTGCGAACCTCTCAAAACCCAGCTATGGTGCAGCCTACGAGAATCAGGCATTCTCACACCTTGCCTATATAGCAACTTGTGAACATCCTCTTTAATAGGATTTTTACAAAGAAGAATGCAACTTCTTCTCTCAGGAAAAGTTCTTCTCCCTTCTTTCTTCAGGGACTCAGGCCACTAACCCCTCTAAAGGAAACATATAGGTTTACATCATTAACAGTCACAGGGATGATGAAAATAATGTGTAACAACTGATGTTCATTATTTATGTTGTTCATGTCTTGTATAATATTGATGGTCACTTGGAAGGGATTAAAAATTGTTGAATAGTCATAAATTGTTTAAGCACAATAACAATTGATTCACCCCCCCCTCTTAGTTGTCTTAGTAATTTCAACAATTGGTATTAGAGTGGGGTTCATTTTATTTAAAGGTATATTTGTAATCTTAAACATGACAAGTCATGAAGGGACTTCAGCCAATAAGCCTCCTCTGTTTGATGGAACAAATTTTGACTTCTGGAAGGTTAGAATGAGAACATACTTAATGGCCTTAGGTGCTGATGTTTGGGATGTCATAGAGACTGGATACATAAATCATGTTGTGCTAGCTTCCAAGGATGATAAGTTAGAATTTATCGCTAATGCTAAGGGATTGAATGCTATCTTGAATGGACTTGTTGAAGCTGAGTTTGTAAAGGTGATGCATCTTGAAACTGCCAAAGCAATGTGGGATAAACTTATTATCAGTTATGAAGGAAATGAGAAAGTAAAAGATGCCAAACTTCAAACATATAGATTGAAATTTGAAAAACTAAATATGAATGAAGATGAAATAGTTAGCAAGTATTTTTTAAGAGTTGAAGAACTTGTGAATGCCATGAAGGGTCTTGGTGAGAAGATGGAAGAATCATTTTTAGTTCATAAGATTTTAAGATCTCTACTTGATGAATTTAATCCAAAAGTATCTGCAATAGAAGAACTAAATGATCTTAAAAATCTGTCCATTGATAAAATCCTAGGAACTCTAATTGCATATGAAATGAGAATTAGCAAAGATAAATCCATTACTAGAGAAGCATCTTTTAAAGAAGACAATCTAATTCATAACTAGATGATATTGAGGCAAAATATGTGAGAAGGTTAAAGAAAGGATCAGGAAAATACCAAGGCAAGCTGCCCTTCAAATACTTTAATTGTGGTAAAATAGGCCATTTTGCATCTAAGTGTCCTCACAAGAAAAAGGAACAAAAGGACCAAAACTCTGATGATGAAAAGAAATACAAATTTAAGAAATATAGTAAAAAGAAAAGTTTGTGTGCAAACAATGATGACTCCTCAGAAGACATAGATAGTGATTCATCTTGTGAAGACAAAGTGAATGATTTTATGCTTATGGCTATGGGAGATCTTGATGATAAACACACAGGAGGTGACATGGATGATGAAGAATCTATGGTGGATATGGAAGGTGAATTAATCAGTGCTTTGAAAGAAATTGACAGACTCAAATGTAAGAAGAGAAAACAAAAACTGTTGTTGATGAAATTTAAAATGAATGGTAAAAAACCTGATGAAGACTTTGACATACTAAAAGTGGAATTAGAAGAGGCAAATACAATAGAGGACATTCTGAAACAACAGTTATCAGAGAAGAAAGAAAGATGTGAAGCCTTATAAGAAGAGATAGAAAAATAAAAAAAGAGATAGAGAAGTTTAAGGCATTGTATCACCAAAATCTGTCAAGTATTAAAGAATCAAAAGGATTAACCTCCATTCTAAATCAACAAAGGAATCCAAAGTTGAAAGCTGGATTGGGCTATGAAGAAGGATCAAGTAGTGATCATCCAAGTAATACAGAACCCATCAATTTTTTCAAATCTACAATCATTGACAACACCACTCTACAGAAACAAAGAAAGAAAATCAACCACCAAGAAGGAATTAAATAAAAAGTGTCGGAACCGAATCTGTAGATCAGAGAAATTATCAGCATGGAAAAAATCGACCCACTCAAAGAAGACAGTCTTTTTCCAGGCACAAAGGATTTTTCTATGGATATTGTTTTTTATGTTCTAACTTTGGTCACAAAGCTATAACTTGTTCTTTAAGATTTAGATATGAGAAATCAAGTTAGTCAATGAATAACTATTAGCCACAAAAAATATTGAGATAGCCAAGCAACAAACAACCACAGACTATAAATCTTATGATGGCTGGGGGAAGAACGCAGGTGAAACATAACAATAGTTATGATCATAACAATTGTTATGATGTGTTATTCAGTGAACCAGAATGTTACGTCTGCCATAACTATAGACATAAAGTTGCAGATTGCCACTTAAGAAATTATAAGCCAGATTTGAATCCCACTGCTGAATATTTCAAGGTTTGGAAGAAGAAAGAAGATGACAAGTGTAAACTAGTGTTATCAGCCCAAAGACAAAATAATCCCTGGTATATTGACAGTGGATGTTCCAAACATATGACTGGAGACAAAATCAAGTTTTTAACTCTAAGTGAAATCAAATCAGGGAATGTAACTTTTGGAAATGATGCACTAGGAAAAATAAAAGGTAAAGGAATAGTAATTCTGAGTAATGGCAAATGGAAAGCTCAAGATGTGTTGTTTGTAGATGGTCTGAAACATAATCTACTAAGTGTCAGTCAAGCTTGTGATAGAGGATGTGAAGTTGTTTTTACTTCTAAAGATTGTAAAATAAAGTCTGTGAATTTAGGACAGTTGGTTGCAAAAGGGATAAGAACAGAAAACAATGTCTATGTGTTAAAAGAAGAGACAGAAGAATACCACTTAAGCAAGTATGATGAAAGTTGGCTATGGCATAGGAGACTTGGACACCTAAATTTTGATCATATAATCAAGCTTAGAAACAATGGGGAAGTAAAAGATCTTCCAAATATATCAAAGCCATATGACTCTGTTTGTAAACCTTACTAGATAGGAAAGCTTACTCGGACACAATTCAAATCTAAATCCTTTCCTTCAACAAAAAAAACTCTCCAGTTAGTACATATGGATTTATGTGGACCATCAAGAAAAGAAGGTACATGAAAAGAAAACTATTTTATGTTGATTATTGATGATTAATCTAGACTAACGTGGGTTTCCTTTTTGAAGGAAAAATCTGAAGCATTTGAAAAATTCAAAGTGTTTAAGGCTCTGACTCAAAATCAAACAGGAAAAAGATTGAAGGCAGTAAGGTATGATAGAGGAGGAGAGTTTAGTTCATGGAACTTCAAAGATTTCTGTGTTAAACATGGAATCAAAAGAAAATACACTATTCCAAGGACTCAACAACAAAATGTTGGCAAATGTTTACCAAGTAACGTATGCTTGTCATTGATGGCAAGTACAACGGTGGAGATGACAGGATAAGAAGGATAAAATCCCTTTGGGATTTGTACGTGAAAGATCAGGAGGAACAGCGTTGAGGAAAACAAAGGCAAAGCTCAAGATACAGAAGTTTGTAGAGGAGAAGGAGGATAGAGATCCATAGCCGTTGGATCCCATTCAAATTTCTCGAAAGGATGACAGCTGTCAGATTGGGCAGAAGCTGCGAGGGAAATAAGCCATCGGGAAATCGGAGTTCTCAAGGTTGTGAGAACCGGGACATTGAAAGTCTCGAAATCCCGACATAATCGGGATCGTCCATTTAGAAGGATGCGTGGCAGTGATCGGGCACCACCAGGGGAAGCTTGACAGGAGGATTCATCGGAGAATCGAGAATCGGGGTTTCACGAATCCCGTGAACAATTGCAACAGAAACACCGAAATCGCGATGAAAGAAATCTCGACTGAACCTGAACTGTCAGATCAACATGTGATCTAGACCATCGATCCAACTCACGACAGTAGACCACGTGAGCTAGGGACACGTGGCACAACCAGGTAATGACAGGTGTCCGGTAGACTCAACACTTCAAGCACATGTAAGTCACGAATCAGAGTGACACGTGGCAGTATTTAACACGTGTCAAACCACGTGTGACGTCAGCAGAGTATCGAGGATCGGGACTTTGAAATGACAAAGTCACTTGACATCAAGAATGCCGATTTCGCGATATGCGATATCGTGAGGTAATCTGAGCCATCAGATTAAGGTTAAATCTGAACCATTGATTCGAGTCAATGGAGAAGGGTCGGGGATCGAGACTTTGAAATGACAAAGTCACTTGACATTAGGAATGCCGATTTCGTGATGAGGAATTTCACGATTTAATCGCAGCCACTGAATAAAGACTACATCTGGACCGTTGATTCAAGTCTGTATCGGAGTTTCGAGGATCGCGAATTCAAAATAGAAAGAACTCAATACAACAAGAATCCTGATTTCGCGATATGCGATATCGCGATTCAATCGTAGTCATCAAGTCAAGCTCAGATCTGGACCGTTGATCTTATACCATATCGGAGTTTCACGAATCGGGATATGGTAAGGATTGCAACATGAATTATGAATTCATGATATGCAAAATCGCGAAAGCGCCTTTTACATAAAGCCTTGGTCACATCTCTTGGTCACGGGAAGAGAAGGAGTCAGTCCGGATAAGCTCCATATCGGAGTTTTGGGGATCGGGATTTGTAAGTGACTAAAACTATGAACGCCAAAATCGCGATATATGAAATCTCGATTAGATCTGAACCGTTGGATCAAGTATTGATTTTAGGGCTACTGTTGCATGCAACAGTGAAACTGCCAGAAACCACTGATGGGTTCAGCCAGAGGACTAGAAGACACTTGGGAAAATGGCCAGAGAAGCTGAAGAGTTACGCTGACGATCAGGTAGAGCACTCGAGAGGTGGAGAAGATTGGGGCGGTTGCAGCATGCAGAGGCATTGTGAACACTGCATGCACAAGGTGCACAGAAGCTATAAATACACGGTACAGAGAGGAGATGGATGTTGTTGCTGTTGCTGTTGGAGGTTATTGTGATTGTTGCTTGTAAAGGTGATTCAGGTGTGAAGAAGAATCAGGGTGCAACAACCGAATAGCACAGAAGAGGAACTGTACAGAGAATGGAGATGGCGCACAGAGCATAAAAAGCAAAAGACTAGGCAGCGCAAGTGGTATGTGCAGAAAGGCAGTGTGGTAGAAAGAGCAACGAGATGCAGTAGAACAGTGATAAGTCGGGTAAGCCACTGTTGATCATTATATCATTGTAATAAGTTTCAGAAGCAAAGATTTATATTTCAGGGTGGTTGGGAGGTGCTAGGGAGGACTGTTTTCCTCAGAGGTTCAAGTGGGTGCTTGAACACAGGGAGTTGGTGCTTCCTTCTAGTTGGTACTAGAGAAACCAGGGAGTCGGTGCTTCCTTCTAGTTGGTGCTAGAGAAAACAAAGAGTGGGTGCTCTCAGCAAGTTGCAGCTTGCAAAGCTGAGGTTGTAGCCTCATTATGAGTTGGTGCTCATATGTATGATACTGTAAAGTCTGTAACCGTTACTTATCATATAAAAGAAAAGAGGTTTTTACTCTGCATGGGTTTCCTCGGGAAATATCTGTCTCTGTGTTTCTCATATATGTGAATGATGCTGAAAGTGCCATTGTTTATTTCCCTGCATTATTGTGATTTTCATTCAGTGTCTCTACAAAGAGTTTAAAAAGAACCATAATTGTTTAAGCATGGAAACAACTGATTCACCCCCCCCTCTCAGTTGTTCAACAATTGGTATCAGAGCCGGCCCATATTATCTAAGGGTAGATCCTAGAGATTAAACATGTCAAGCCATGAAGGAAATTCAACCAATAAGGCCCCTCTGTTCAATGGAACAAACTTTACCTTCTGGAAAGTTAGAATGAGAACCTACATAATGGCTTTAGGTGCAGATGT
>ML796227.1:156896-168283 GCA_009831015.1 Picea engelmannii
GTTATTTATCTCCCATTTTGACATTATGTTAATCCCTAAATCATGGAACATTACCCATTAATTGGGACATATTACATTAGTATTTTTATTTTATTTATGTCGGCTTGGGTCCATTAGTTGTAAGTGTAACCCCTAGTCTCCTATATATACCAAGGAGACCTTTTCCTTTGGAATCATCTTGTATTTGTGAATTCATATGATGTATAAGGAGGTTCCCCCCTAAAAGAGGCTTATTATATGAATTTATCTTTGTTTCAATGTGTGGAGTACTTATTCTTAGGTTTTTTTTCTATTTGGATATTTGGTTCTTAACATTTGGTATCAGAGCTATACAATCCTCGGGACCAACTTCTTAAAAAAAAGTCTTCTTGGAATTTTCGCTACAAAATTGTTTCTATAAGGTTTAAGGATATGAAATTTATATGGTGTAGAGGAGACATATAGAGACAACTTGGTTCCAAATTTCAAATCTTGGTTCACTATATTTTTGGAGATACATTCTGTCCAAGTTAGGGTTTTTGACTAGTCCTGAAACTAGTCTGAAACAGGTCTTCTTGGAATGTTCTCTCCCAATTTGTTGTGGCTTGGTTTCAAGACCTGAAATTTTTATAGTATGAAGGAAGAATAGTTAGGTACCTTGTGTTTAAATTTCATCCCTTGATTCACTGTACTCAGAAAGTTATTCTGAGTAAATTAGGGTTTTTGGCAGGACCAAAATTCAGTCTAAAATAGGTGTTCTTGGGAAAACTGTTATATATGAATCTACAAACCTCCAAATTGAGTGAGAATTATTCCATTGGTTAGGTTACAGACCTAAATTTTATTGGTTCACATTTCAATTTATTAAGTGAAGATTGTTATCTCCCAAATTAGCACTGCTAGGTTTTCAAATCTGAAGTGATAAAATGAGTCAAAAAATTTCTTTCTAAATTTTTTAGAGTACCTTAGGAGGTCTATTTTTGAAGTGTACAGCTGAAAGAACCATCACTTTGGATGTTGGCTTGTTAATTTTTGAATTACAGGTTTTGGTGGTTTAAAGGGTTTACCAAAAGACCACTTAACTACCGAAAGTGGACCCTTTCGATGGATAAGAGGCACATGGTAGAAGGCCCTTAACCACCGAAATATTTTTCAAGTTTAAATTTAAAATCATCGTGCTCTCGCACGCACCAAATGTTCATGTTTATCCAAAGGAGATGAGTTACGGTTTTATTTCAAGAGCTATTCTGTTTCTTGAATGTCTCATGATATTTTGGCCATGCAACAGGAATGAGTGTGTCGAAATCATTGCAGAAGACGAGCATTATAGTCATTGCACAAGTGCCCTGATTGAGTATTGATCGAATGTATGAGGTGTATTTGTTGAAATTCACCAAACATCGCAATCACAAAACATTCATTATAAAGAGATATTTTCTTGAATCCTGCATGGAAAGGATGCGTGGAGGGTTTGGTTAATCCAGCGCAACATCACAAGGTGTCAAAACAAAGGTTCAAGCATTGATGAGGATATGCAAGATCCAAAGGAGTGTTCAATGGATTGAAGAGATTGTGCCATTTGTTTCAAATAGTTCATTCACCTCACTTTTCCCTCATCATGGAAGATCTCTTCGAAAACATTGCTAAATAGGTATCAAAGATTCACCCTGAGTCAAATGAGCTTTAGTTGTATGCCTGACTTTGTTGGCGCACAACTAGGAAAATGAGTTCGAAAATGGTTTTGGATCGAAGAGGCTAAGAGCCATAGTAGCATCTAGAGTGAATCCTGGTCATCTATCCTATTTCAAGTTTTGTGGTCATGTTATTGGTTTGGCATTGATGCATAGGTTGCAAATTGACATGGTCCTAGCTCGAACATTTTTCAAACAATCGGCTGGTCTCTCTATCTCCTGGGAAGATACACAAGATGCAGATCCATTCTTGTTTTCAAGTTGCAAGAAAATCTTGGAAATGGATCCAGATAGTCTAGACAAAGATGTACTAGGACTCACGTTTGTGACACCAGTTGCAGAACAAGTTAAATGCTTTGTTCAGGGATTTTCTGATTCACTTGGGAATTCAACACTCCAACAGTTTCTTCGAACTTTAGAACCTGAAGATCTGGATCTAATGTTGTATGGAAAGGGTCATGATTTATGTATACAGGATTCGAAAGACCATACAGAGTATCATGAGTACACCGAAGCTGACGATCAAATTATTTGGTTCTGGCAGGTGGTCAATGGAATGCCAATGGAGCAACGCAGAAGGTTAATTTTATTTTCAACCTCTCTAACCCACCTGCAACCAGAGGGATTTTCAGGACTTCCTTCAAAGTTTCAAATTCACAAGGCACATACCGACCTAAGCTGGCTTCCCATAGCACATACATTGCACGACGATATCATGATGAGGATGTTATGGTTGCTGTTTTTTTGGGGCACTAGTACAAATGCCTGTTACGTGGAACATGTAGATGCAATCCCAAAATGTCAAGGTCTTCTCTCAAAATCTGGTTATATGGTTATCAATACAGAGTAGGGTAATCTTTGGCCTTCTTATCTCCCAGTAACAGAATTTGATAAAGCTCTTAATGCTGAAAGTGTAAATCCTGACAAATGAACAGAAGAAAAGACATGAATACAACCACATGTAGACACTCAGCCAGATATGAATTTGCAGAAGAGTAGTCATCCTGTACATAGTCATGAACATTTTCAGCATCTTCCACCTACTGTTGTGGTTCAGGAACACCATTTGCAGCTTCATAAACAACAACAACAAAGGTCACATCAGTTTAAACAACAGACACCAAAATGACATCAAGGCATTTCACAATTATAGCAACTAAGGTTATTTTTGGGTTGGCTTTGGGATACAAATCTGTTATTGTTCTTGTATTTGCTATTACAATAAGCATTTTTGTCAATTTAGTTTGGCTACCAGGCATGGTATTGCAGTAGCTACTTTGGGCATGCTTAGTATAATTGCAACAGGATTGGCCATCGATGCATATAGATCTATTAGTTGAATTGTTGAGGCAATGCTTCCTTATTGCTTCTCTGCCATGACAATGAAAAGTGTGGTTAGTGCAGCCTTGAAAATGGTTGAAGAGGGTAGGAGGAAATTCAACACCATCCTAGGTCTGATGAAAGATTTTAAAATAAATGGTTGCACAAGAAGCAAGGAATACAATTCCTTCCAGGACTCTTGACCTCGTAAGAGAAGTAATTTTCTCTCTGCTATTACATGTGGTGAAAGATGAAACAAAGGGAAAGCTAGAATTAAAAAGACCTAGCATTCTACAGTAAATGGATTTCCATCTTAGCAAGTTGAGAATACATTCATGTTCAGTAGCTCACATGAGATTTTGTGACTTTATAAGTAGCATCTTTCAACTTGAGGGGTGAAGCTTGAACACTTGGCAGAATAATTACTAGTCAAAGATCCATCCAAATTCCAGATCCTCATTCTTAGTAGCTAATGATAAATGTTCAAGCTGTGCTTTCGGTGGTTTAGGCGAATAGAATGACTGTTCATTAACCACCAAAAACAGGGCTTTCGGTAGATAATTCACTCAGCAGTTTTCTAGGTTAACCACCGAAAGTCTGTCATTGCCAGAATGATCGAATTTTTGCACAAATCGAGGTTTTTATGATCCGAATCATTTGAAAACACTCATGATGGATAGATGATGAATTATATATTCAGTTTCAAGATCCATTTTTGTTACTTAAGGATTAGAAAGGGTAGCCAAGTTGATTTTGGCACCTATTTTGGTGGAAACAGATTGGATTTTCTGCCTATCTCAACAAATTCGAATTTGTGTTTCTTGGGAGAGTCATCATTTAGCCTTGGGAGGATATCCTGCACTTCACCAACAATCAACAAGAGAGAAAGACCATGAAATCTGGGATTGACCTCATTTTTGGGGATCATCCCACATCTTTTGCAACTAAATTTTGAGTTACTATCTTTAGTATATTTGATCCTTGTTTTCAGGATCTCAGAACTACTTTGTAAAGCTATAAAGCTTAGGATAGAATATGAACCAGGGGTTCGATTTTGGGTTCTATATGCTGCTACTGTAAATGAGACTTATTCTTAATATATGAAACATTGCAAGCTTCCTTCATCTATGTTGTCAGACTTTTCTTTTCTGTTCTATGATATCTTATGAGTGAATGATTTCTTTATTGACGCGTATTCAATCTACATGTGACTGTCATCTCACTAATTGATTAATTAAGTTAAGAATCATAAGTTATTGCCTTAGTTCTTAAACCCAGTGTGCTTATTGTTTTATATGAGTATAATCTAGTTCAACAACTATCTTCTGTTCTATTTGATCAACCCTTGTCTGATTGCATTCTTAGAAGGCCTTGTGATATTTGATATTTCTATACAGTCTTAAAGACACATTCCAGTCCCTAGATATTCATATTGATCCAAAAAACCACATCAATTATTAAGAAAATAGTTCCCAAAAAGAGTGAGTTACCAAGCATCTCTGACTTACATCCTAGGAGAGTTTCTTGGACTGATAACAAAGACAATGGCATGATACACGTCATATAAGTTCTCTCTCGTGAAAGGGAAAAAATCATCACATCTTGGGAAAGTTATCATAAAATTCTCTTGGAGAATCCAATCTTGGTATAATATATGGGGTTGGAAAGAAGACACATAAAGATACCTCAAGAAAAAAGTTTATATTCATAAGGGTGGAAATTTAAGAGCTACAACATAAGAAAGTTTGGCTAGCAGAATAATCTCCAAATCAGGGTTTAAAAGGTGCATTTGGTTTTGAAAATTTGAATATATTTTGACTAGAAGATCCAATTGGGGTGATTCAAAAGGTGGCATAAAGTGGGATAAAAGGTGTATCACATAAATTTGAGAGAAAATTAGGGACTTTTAGGTATAGAAGTATTCTGGTGTCTCTAGACATAGGAGTTGTCGTTACTTGTCAACACTACAACCTAGGGACAATGTGGTTTTTTCACGTACCTAGAGTATATCGGAAGTCCCATTTAGAATGGTTGCACATTAGACAACACTACTATGGATTTGAGCTCCCATGTACCTGGTGTATATCAGGATACCCCCTAGAATCCTGAGACTAACCGAATAAACCATTTGGCTGTCTTATTTCTATAGTACATTGAGAACAACACTCGGGGAGATCACTCTCTAGAACCTCTGTAGTCGGATAGTACGACTAAGGGAATGGTAAAGCCTCCTTAGTTAGTGCCTTGAGATATTGGGATGAGTACTAATTTTGGACTCCACACGTATATCAGAGAGCTATAGCACCTGCCACTCCCTTGTCTGTGAGGACCTCTACCTAATCCAATTAGGAATTCCTACTTGCAATGATACTTGGCCAACATGCCACCAAAAAGGTAACTTCTACACCAAATAATCCTTCAGAAAGTCCTACTTGGACTCATGATGAAGGTGAAGAAATGTTCAAGGATATAAATGATTTACAACATAAGGAAATAACAAATCATGAACTACAAAGGATGATGGATTCAACTAAAGATAAATTAGAAGTGATAATGGATACTAAGATGGATGGTTTAAAAGGGGAGATCATGGAAGGGTTGAAAAATTTAATAGTAGAAAGGCCACCTAGAAGTGAAAATGTATCCCATGAAATTCATGATGAAGACACAAGGAAGATGAATCAAGACTGGAGAAACTCTATCTTTGGATTGAATACCAACCACTTTCCTAAGATCGTTATGAGGAAGTTTGATGGCAATGATCCAATCACATGTATACTCCAGTTGATGCAGTTATTTGATTGGCATGATGTGCCACACACTAAAACAGTACGCATTGCATCTTTATATTTAGAACCTAATCAGTTTGTGTGGTATCGATGGATTTTTTCTCACAAATCACTTGTCACTTGAGAGATTTTCATGAAAGAAATGATAACACACTATGAGGATACAAGGAGAAATACCTTCTTCAGGAAATTGATAAATCTCAAGCAAAAGGGTTTAGTTGCGGAGCACATTGAGAACTTTCAAATATTGAAGTAACAGATATTCCGGATGAGCACCTGATTGATGTTTTCATAGGAACTTTAAAGGATAACATTCAACATGATGTTCTCCTTTGGGAAACCAAATCATTGGAGAACGCGTTTAGAGTGGTGAGAAATGTTGAAAGTAAAAATATGTCTATGGATACTAGAAGGACCACCCCTAACATCTATCAAGAGAATAATGTTCCTTCTTTTAAACCACCTGATTCAACCTAAAAGGTTGACACCTAAACAATTGGAGGAAATAAAAGCAAAAGGTTTATACTTTAATTTGTCAGCAAGTATAGTAAGGGACATAAGTGTGGTGAGAATAAATTATTCTACATAGATTGTGAAGAGGAGGAAGAACACAAACCATCTCAAGATGAAGGCACATAAGAGATTTCTTATGAAGAGATGAATCCCATCATATCTTTTCATGCATTGGATGGAATTATCACTCCTCAAACCCTCAATATCGAAAGATATATCAAAAAGAAAAAGGCAATAGTGCTAATTGATTATGGTAAAGGTAATAGTGCCAATTCACTGTAAATTAGCCAAAGCTCTCAATTGCTTTATATATCAAGCACCAGAATTTCAAGTAATGATTGCAAATGGAGGAACTATCAATTGCTCAAGAAAATGGCATAAGATCAATCTTACTATGGGGGAATATGTAATGAATAGTCCAATGATTTCTATACCCATGACTGGTGCTGATGTCGTACTAGGAGTCCAATGGTTACAATAATTGGGAACAATGGATTTTAATTTTCAAGAACGTTTCATGAAATTTTCATTGGAAGGAAAGGAATTTGAGTTAAGGTGTATCACAGGGAAACCCAGTAAGGTGGTAAGCTCTAATGGCATGACAAAATTATTGAAAAAGGGGCATCAGGGTGTAATTTTACAACTATTCTCATTAGATGTTCAAACATTTAAGCCATCTATTCTCCTAGATCTCCAAGGGATCATTGATAAGAATTCCAAAATATTTGAAGAAATTCCTAGAGGTATTCCACCCACTCGCGATCATGATCATGCTATTCACTTAATTCTTGGGAGTGTTCCTCCTAACATTAGACCTTACATATAACCTTATGCCCAGAAGAGTGAAATCGAGCGTATGGTTGAAGAAATGTTAGAGACTGGCTTTATTAGACCTAGCCAAAGTTCTTACTCTATATCAGTGGTAATGGTACTCAAGAAATAGGGCTCATGGCATATGTGCCCAAATTATAGAGATCTCAACAAGATCACCATTAAAGATAAGTTTCCCATTCCCATCATTGATGAATTGTTAGATGAACTACATGGAGAAATCTACTTCACAAAGTTGGATCTTCGTTCAAGGTATCATTAGATTAGAATGAAGGAAGAAGATATCCCAAAAACAACATTTAGAACTCATGAAGGCCATTATGAATTTTTGGTCATGCCTTTTAGCCTTACGAATACACCTTCCATATTACAAGGGTTGATGAACTCTATTTTCAATCCCTTCCTTCAAAAAATTGTCTTATTATTTTTTGATGATATACTAATCTATAACAAGTCTTGGGAAGATCATGTTCAACATGTTGAGAGGGTGATACAACTACTAAAGGAGCAATAACTATATGCCAAACCATCCAAATGTTTCTTTGGGGTGAAGGAGGTAGATTATTTGATCATATTGTATCTCATGAAGGTGTCAAGGTAGAATCTAACAAGATTAAAACCATGATGGACTGGCTGATTCCCAAAACATTGAAGAATATTAGAGGATTTTTGGGTTTGACAGGTTACTACTACAAGTTTGCTCATAAATATGGAAGAATAGTAACACATTTAATTGAATTAACTAAGAAGGATGCATTTTCATGAACTCGAAAGGAAACTCAAGCTTTTGAACAACTTAAAGAGGCAATGTTCAAAGCTCCCGTCTTCACCAAAAGGCCTAGAATGAGGCAATGTTCAAAGAAATGGTTACTGGTTGTAATGGGATGGTTGCCTTCTTTTATTTTCCAGAGCTTAGTTGGAAAACCTTGCATTATCGTGCATGTGCATGTGATTCTCTGAACATGGGAGGGAATCACAACTCCCATTAAAATCCCTAACATCTATCAAGAGAATAATGTTCCTTCTTTCTTTTTTTGAACATTATTCTCTTGATAGATGTTAGGGCTTCACAAAAACCTTTATTGTGGAATGTGATGCCCTGGGAAATGGAATTGGTGTTGTTCTAATGTAAGAAGGAGGGACCCTTTCTTTTGAAAGTAGACCACTCAAGTTAAAGGACCTACACAAACCCATTTATGAGAAGTAAATGATGTAAATACTACATGCATTGAAGAAATGGAACCCTTAACTAATAGGTAGGCACTTCAAGGTCAAAACACATCATGACGGTCTTAAATACTTCTTGGAACAAAGAATATCTTCATAAGAGAAACAAAAATGGGTTACCAAGATGTTGGGTTATGACTTTGAAAATGTTGTGGCACATGCACTCTTAAGAAAGGATGAATATGTTGAGAAATTTTTCTGTGCTATCTCTATCATCCAACCTAATTGGATAACAGAAGCAAGGGATGAATGGAAGAATGACGAAGAAGTGTGGACTCTCATTCAAAGGTTGCAATAAGATTCTAGTGCATCCAATACATTTACATGGAAAAATGATTCATTATGGTACAAAGATCGCTTATATTTATGTAAGAAATCCCAACTCAAACAAAAGGTGCTTTTGGAATTGAACAACTCTCCAGTAGGAGGGCACTCAGGATTTTTGAAAACCTATCATAGGGTCAAGAGGCAAGTTTTTTGGGATGGACTTAAAAATATTGTTGAAAGGTTTGTGGTAGAATGTTTTGTTTTCCAACAAAATAAGGTGGAAACAATTAAGACCCCAGGTCTTTTACAACCATTAGCCATTCCAAGTCAGCACTGAGAGGATGTTTCCATGGATTTCATCATAGGGTTACCTAAGTTTTAAGGAAAGAGTGTCATCATGGTGATTTTTGATAGACTTTGTTCACTCTCTCATCCTTTCAAATCCTGTACATTTACTACCGCATTCATGGAGACAATTCAAAAGCTACATGGAAGCCCAAATATTATTGTAAGTGATAGAGATCCCATCTTCACTAGACATTTTTGGATAGAATTATTTTATTTTTTGGGTACTCAATTGGCTCATAGCTCATATTATCATCCTCAATCTGATGGACAAATTGAGATGGTGAAAAAATTTCTGGTAGGATACCTTCGTTGCTTTGTCTCTGATAAACAAACACAATGGTTCAAGTGGTTACCCTTGGAAGAATGGTGGTATAACACTTCCTTTCATACTGCAACAAAAATGACACCAGTTATGGCACTTTATGGATATCACCCATTTTCCATCACTTATTCTCTAAAAGAAAAATCTAAGGTTCATGCAGTGGAAGACGACATCAAGAATCAACAAAACGTTCTCCAAATCTTAAAGGATAACTTGACCATGGCACATAATATCATGAAACAACAAGCATATCAACATCGTAGTGAAATAATTTTTGAAGTAGGGGATTGGGTATTTTAAGACTACAACCATACAAATAGATGTCCCTCAAGCAAGCTAAGAAGGATAATAAATTATCACTGAAGTACTATGGCCCTTATAAGGTGTTGCAAAAGATTGGTACTATGGCATACAAAATGGAACTGCCTGCATCTTCACGAGTACACCTAGTTTTCCATGTTTCATGCTTAAATAAGGTTATAGGTGACAAGATCCCAGTTCAAACTATATTTCCATAACTTGATGAGTAAGTGAAAATTATATTGGAGCCTGAAGATATCATTGACACAAGATTTTTCCAGCTGAGAAATAGATCAATTTCATAGTATCTCATTAAGTGGAAGAAACTACCTGTTGAAGATTCCATGTGGGAAGATGAATCTTTTATACAAAAGCTTCCAAAACTACTCAAGGGTTGAGGACAAAACTTGTCTAAAGATGGGAGCTTTGAACATTTCCTCTTTAAGTTGTTCAAAAGCTTGAGTTTCCTTTTGAGTTCATGAAAATGTATCCTTCTTAGTTAATACAATTAAATGTGTTACTATTCTTCCATATTTATGAACAAACTTGCAGTAGTAACCTGTCAAACCCAAAAATCCTCTAATATTCTTCAATGTTTTGGGAATCAGTCAATCCATCATGGTTTTAATCATAAGGAGATTTTTGTGAAGTTTGTCATGCATGTGCATGTGATTCCCTGAACACGGGAGGGAATCACAACTCCTGTTCAAAGCCCTAACATCTATCAAGAGAATAATGTTCCTTCTTCCTTTTTTTGAACATTGCCACTTCTCAAAAGGCCTAGAAATGGTTACTGGTTGTAATGGGATGGTTTCCTTATTTTATTTTCCAGTGCTTAGTTGGAAAACCTTACATTGTTGTGCATGGGCATGTGATTCCCTGAACAAAGTTGGCCAATAGTACCCTACCCTCAGGATCTTATGGGAACTGGTATCTCCTACAAAATTCCCACCCAGGGGACCATCATGAAGTTCCTTCAACACCTTTTCACCATCTTCTTTCTCGATACATCTGAGTACCACTCCATCATAATTCATGCGGAGAAGAACACAATTGATAAGACACTATTGGGAATATTTTATCCTAAGATGTCTTCTCTCCCTAGGCTTTAGGTATTTAGGACATGTGCCATGATGAATAAATTAAGATAAATATGCATACCATGAGTCTTGACTTGGTGGGATGTATAGAACTTCACCATACCACAAAGACAACTCATTGTCCCAACCTGAATTTTCTGATCCTACTAGGTCCTGTGAGTAGAATACTCGGTTACACAAACCTTGACCTATGAATATCTTTGTTGGTTTGATGTCTAGATCAAATTTTTGGATAACAACCATCCAATTTCCCCTTCTTTCCCCCATTTCCTATTGTGTAAATAGTGACCTTACTGTAGAGTGAGGTACTATAACTTTAGTGTGGTTTTTTAGGATATATGATCTAAAATGTTTCACTTCCTTGTAGACAACATATGCATGTTTTTCTATGGAAATATATTAATCTTTGTCCCCTACAGGTTAGTGCTCATAAAATATATACGGACCTCATTTTTTTCATCATCCTTTTGGGTCAAGATCACTGCTAAAGACTGATTAGAGGCAAATGTTTAAAGAACAAAATCTTTGCTAAAATCGGGGTTGCATAATACAATATCTTTAGAAATAGAAGTTTTGATGTTATTGACCTCTCTCCCCTCCTCACTCAATTTGAATTATGCATTTTTGTGTATCATTTTTTGCAATGGTTTGATTTTTTCTGCAAAATCAAGGGTGATTTTTCTTACAAAATTGATCTTCC